>MU551640.1:487790-531054 GCA_024362625.1 Silurus asotus
ACACACACACACACAACACACACACACACATAACACACACACACACACAAACACACACACACACACACACACGTATATATATATATATATTTGTTTATATATTTATATAATTCTCCATTTGTCGCAAATGGTTGCCTATGGGCAAAGTTAGCGGAAAAGCCCAGTCTGTGAATGTGTCCGAGCCCTTTGACGAGCTGGCCGTCTTTCGCAAACAAAATAAATACAGGCAAGAAAAGGCGAGAAAAGAGTAAACCATGCATATAATCTGTTTTCTTTTGTACAAATAAAAGACAAAGACTTTTTTGCAACAAAGTCCTCCATATTAATAGATGGTGTTAACAATAGAAACTTATAAAAAAAATGAGCATGAGCATGAGCACGGAATGTTTTGTCCCTCCCATTTTCCCACTCTATCATTCCCTCCTTCCGTGCCCCATCCCTCTCTTTCCTTTCTTAATAAGTGCTTGTAGCCCAAATGCTCCCCTGCACTCTTAGCTCTATAGTCCTAACCCTAAAATTCCCTAGGTTTGCAAAATCCAGAAATAATAATAAAATAAAACTCTACAGTCATTTCAAGTCTGTAGAACTTGCTCAAGAGTTACGAGAGTTAGTGAGCAGACCAGTGTATAAGAAATCTGCCTGGTTTAATATCATTACTTCATTTCACAGGGCGAGCCGTAGTATTAAAATAATTTAGAGTTGAAATAGAAATGGAACACACGCACACTCTTTCCTGCATTTTCTTTCCTACTTTTCTGTCGAATTCATTTCGTTTTCTTTTAAATAGCACTTAGTAAATTGCACTTGTATGCAGTTTTGAGAGTGTGACTCGGTGGTTAGAATTTAATGCACTTTGTCTGGACGTCTCTTGATTCGCTCTGACTCAAGCGTTCCACAGAGATGCGTATACACACTCTCGCACTCACACTCTTTTTATGTCCTTTGTGTCTCGTGTAACTGGATGTACGTGTATGTGAGCATACTGACTGCCTATTTACTGAATAGAAACCTTTCACCTTTCATCTCTCAATTTATTTCTCTCTTTTACACACACACACACACACACACACACACACATACACACATACACACACACTGAACGACAGTCCAAAAGCACAGCTTTGTTGCTTTTCTTCACACACACACATACACACACACACACACACACACACACACACACACACACACACACACACACACTATCCGACACAGATCTGAGGTGGAAAGAGTGTACATCTGGAGCCTCTTAAGAGAAAAATCAGAGTTCAGCAAGTCTCTCATTCAGGCTCTATCCTCAGTGGTGAGTCTTCAGCCTATAATCAGGCCCAGGTGAGCTTTTTTTGGGAGGAGCGTGTCTATATTAATAGGGCAGTGTGTCCAGGAACCTGTCGATAAGTGGTGGCGGTGGGACCAGGTCCTCCAGCTTTAAGTAGAAGATCCTCTGTAGGCCTTGAGTGCGCTGTGACCTTAGCTCTGCCTTTAGACCCAGAATGGCAGCCACTGGGGGAGGAGCTTTGCCTGCTGCAGCCACGCTTGTGGTTCCGCCGGAGCTCAGGTGCTCTCGAAGGCAGCAGACGAGCTTGGACTGCAGCTCCTCCACCTTCTTGGGCTCCTTCAGGCCAGGACATTGTTCTGAGGAAAAAGAGATGAATAAAGAATGTGTGTGTGATCAATCAGTCTATCTAGCTTTTTATCTATACTATTTGGACAAAGGTTATGGGGCACTTGATTTATGCAGCCACACATGGCTTTTTTTTCACACAAAGTTACCACAAAGTTATAGACACACAATATATGATCTTTTGGTGTGGTAGCAGTAAATCTTTCATTCAGTTGAACTAGAAGACCCAAAACTATTCCATCATAACAATACCCCTGTGCACAAAACCAGCTCCATAAATATATATTTTACACGTATTGGAGAAGGTCTTGAATGACCTGCTTTAGAGCTCAACCCTATCGAACATCTTTGGGATGAATGTAAACACTGACTGCACCCCAGGCCTCCTCACCTACATCAATACCTGACTAAGACCCTTTTAGCTGATTAGGCACAAATCTCCACAAGCACATTCCTAAATCTAGTAAAACATTTTGCCAGAAGAGTGAAGGTTATTAGAACAGCAAATGCGGACTAAATGTGGATTTGGATGTTCAAGAAGCACATACTAATCTTTTTGTCAGGTGTCCACAAATTTATGTCCATATAATCAAATCAATCAAATTCAATTAAATCTATTAAACGATGAATACAACATTAAACTGTAGGCTTGTTTTGAATGCCTTTATAGACAGAAGACATTATAAAAAATAATAATAAAAAAAACTTTTTAAATCAAAGACAGGTTTTGAGAACTTAGTTCAAATTCCATATCTTCTAGGGAAACACATAAAACATCAAGTGTTTGAACAAGTAACTAGGTTTGGTGTTACAGCTCAAAGTGTCACAGTTGTACATCTGAAACAAAAACATATCAGATTTTTGTCTCCTGATACCTTTACTCTAATCTCAAAACATGGTGGACTTTTCTAGCCCCATTCTCTAGAATTTTAAATGAGATAATCTCATTCACCTGACTTCATGGACAGGCTTTAGTTGGTCGACTGCTTGACCACTTCCTGTGAAAGTAGGGCATAATTTCTGTAACGCATTATTTACCGCAATCCTAGCTTGTTTACTTTCTCTACTGCTAGGTACTTATACACACACTATACGCACTATACGTACTTGTCTATCCATCTTTGGATAAATATTGTTAAATTGTTTCATTTGTAAAAAATTGTTAAATTAATTTCTACAACTGTAATTATTTGTATACAAATACACAGCAATGGGATTATAGTTTTAGCTGCAAAATAGAGTCGATCTCACAACTTACAACAATGAAACAATACAATACGTATGTCTACTGTACATACACACCTTTGCCGTATATACACACCTATGGGAAATAATGTTATTGCCATAAACAGAGGGCAAAATGAGGGCAATTAGTCAGATTATGTGGTGCTGCTCAACAGCTGAATTTGATTAGGGCTCGATACTAATGTAGTCACTAAAGAAGACTTCACCAGCAGCTTCCTAATGCGTGACTGATGCATTACCTAGCGTCCACCAAAAACCCCCCAAAACACACACCATGTACACACACACACACACACACACACACATATACCATGTACATGGCTCATTCAGGTATCTTCACTTCCTTTGCTAATTTTGCGCATAACAAAAAGGTCGGGTGCAAAAAAGTAGACTTGAGCATGTCCATATAAAGAAAGTTCATGGCGTGTGTGTTGTCTGGGTTACAAAAGGAACAAATGTCACACTTGCTCCTAGCTGCTGTCTCACTGAGTTAGTGCGAAGCTTCTGCTTTATCACTTTAGCGCCGGTGTGTCAATAACAAGCCTCGAGCCTGCCTACTTCACACACTCCTCACTCCATGCTGGATGTTTCATCGATCCGAAACCAATTGCGCATTACACTTCACCTTCATCCTAAACACATTGTGACCAAATTTTTTTATATTTTATATTTCATTTATACGATACATATACAGGTTTTTAATTGAAATGTGTATGCAAGGAACGGTATTTTCAGTATCAGTGTTGCCACAGCAACAAAGAGCACGAGGAGTTCCGTCACTTTAGGTGGAGGAAGTTTACCATATTTGGTGTTCAATCAATTATGAAATATGCCATGATTCTTCTTAGACCATCTCATAGTCTGTTTTTAAGCCTTTAAAAAAAAATTTAAACTTACTGAATGATTAAATATGATTATATAATTGTATACAATATATCATATAACCTAATAATTTCAATGATATCATTAATAATAAATGATTCTATAATAGAGTATAATATTATAATAAAGTACGATAATTTTATAATATCTCACTTTAACAGGTGAAATGTTTTGCTTGGATCAACGAATTTTTTTTTCTGAAAGGTTTATTTTAGTATTCGTTTTATTTAGCGCATTATTAAATGCTTAGTCAAATGTTTATTTAAATTGAATTAATTGGCTCACTTTATTTAAATTTCAATTATCCAATCTTTTTTATTCTGAGATATCAGGTAGTTTGTTAGGGGTTTATTAGGTAATGTAAACATTGATACTGTGAATGTGTGTGTGAGTGTTGCTTTTATTTGTTCCCATGCTGTGGGTGTTCCACAGCTGCATTGTCCCTCGTTCTACTTGCGCTCCATCTTTCTCTCGCTCTCTAGGGGCTGATCGATGGTACTCTTTCACCGCAGACACTTTTAGAGGGTCGATAGTTTGAGTAGCGGAGTGGAGGGAGTGTGTGTGTGTGTGTGTGTGTGTGTGTGTGTGTGTGTGTGTGAGAGAGAGAAAGAGAGAGAGAGAGGGAGTGAGAGAGTAGAGGAATAGAGGAGTGCAGGGCTCAACTGAGTAGTGCTCGATTCCTCCCACTACAGAGCTAAGTGCTGCTCCATGGAGGCCAACACATACCCACACCCACACACACTGAAAGCTGATGGCTCTGGGTGGACGGGTGACACATGAAAAGACATGTCTGTTTCTTGTGTGTGTGTGTGTGTGTGTGTGTGTGTGTGTGTGTGTGTGTGTGTAAGAGAGAGAGAAAGAGAGAGAGAGAGGGAGTGAGAGAGTAGAGAAATAGAGGAGTGCAGGGCTCAACTGAGTAGTGCTCGATTCCTCCCACTACAGAGCTAAGTGCTGCTCCATGGAGGCCAACACATACCCACACCCACACACACTGAAAGCTGATGGCTCTGGGTGGACGGGTGACACATGAAAAGACATGTCTGTTTCTTGAGCTCTTTAACTTTCTATCATTGTATTAAAACAGATGATCATCTATCATTTGGAATCATTCTACTGCAATTATGTCATTTTGTGCGCTCCAGTGTGAAAACCTACAATTAAAATGAATCTTTTTTTTTTACTTTTGCCAGATAGTCAATCCATGCTAAAAACATAAATCAAATAAATTATAAATAACTGAATACATGGATGAACGAATGAAATAAAATACAACACCTGAACCAGATAATTAACCATTTAGCCAGTTAACGAACGCAAAATAATATTGATTTGCTCTGTGTGCAAATCACATGCATGGAATATATATACTAAGGATTAAAAAAGTTTTCTGAATACAAAAACGTGTATGTAGAAAGAAAGAAAGAAAGAAAGAAAGAAAGAAAGAAAGAAAGAAAGAAAGAAAGAAAGAAAGAAATTCTATTTAAATGAAGGCCTGGGCCGATGTAGCGTCTGAGTCTCAGTCATCATGCATGTGCATAATACAAGAAACACCTGCTGGTTCTCACAAAACACACACACACACACACACACACACACACACACACACACCTGTTTATGTGCCACCCAATAATCAATAATCCCCAGCTGTCCTTATAGAAAATACACAAAACCCCTTTTCATTCTCTATCTCAAGCTCTCTCCTGCTCGCTCTCTTTTGCCGTGATTAAAAGGGGATTAGTCCTGCCGCGTAGGTAAACCCAGTCCCGGTCATCACCTGTCCCACACCTGAGATAATCAGCTTCGGCTACACAATGAGGTCAAAAAGGTGTGAATGTGCGAATAGATAGAGCGAGGGATGTCGAGAGGAAGGTGGAGTAAAAAAAAAAAGAAAAAGGAAAATGAGAACGTCCCGGAGGTTCTCCTTTGCTCACAGTGTGAGTTTTTGTTTGCGGTGTGTGTTAGACTGGCGGCATGCATTACCTGTGAGCAGCACCAGTGCCAACAGGCAAGAAAACGCTGGTAAATCCAGGCTGAGACTCTGAAGATGAGAGCTGAAATCTCTGATTGAGTCGAGCCATTCGCCGAAACCTCGCAGACACTGCAGCCTGTGGAGCACCAGGCCTGTGCAGAAAACAAACTTCTCCTCCGCCAACAACGACCTGCAGGAGGAGAAAGAGAGAGAGGGAGAGAGAGAGGGAGAGAAATAGGAGTTAGCACGATCATGAAGTGTTATTTATTCAGCCTCGCAGACATTGCAGCCTGTCCAGAGAACGAACGAAAAACAGAGAGATAAAAAGAAGCTGAGGGACAAAAACATGCAGAGGTGGTGGAGGAAGAAAGAAAAAGAAAAAGAGCAAAGACAAGAAAAGAACCAAAAAACATTTGTTTGTTAAAGTGATGGAGAGAGAGAGAGAGAGAGAGAGAGTCCTAAAAATAAAAACCCGATATAATTTCACCTTTCATTAGATATTAAAAGAAGGCAAGACCACATCTCAGTAGCCTATATTCACAAAAAACAAAAAAAAGAAGATTGCCAGAAATGCCCAATTTTCTATTTTGTAGCCTTTTAAAAGTAGTGGATAATATTCATGCTACGTCTGAAGTTTCTGCACCTGCAAATAACTTTGGGCTGCTGTGGAACATCCTGCACTTCGTAAATAAATCCCCCAAATTTACGCCTTTACTTCCTGAAGACCATTTTGCTACCAATTGCTAATATTTGTACTTCTGATAGATGCTAAACTGCATTTCGTTGCTATCTATCTATCTATCTATCTATCTATCTATCTATCTATCTATCTATCTATCTATCTAGCTAGCTATCTAGCTAGCTAGCTAGCTAACAATGCTAACATTAATCACTGGTACCGCAAGCTTTATTAGGTGAACTCTATGAAATATCTATACAAGGAGTCTCCAGTGTACTTTGCAACCGTAAAAAGCAAGTTTTCTGCCAATGAAGAGTCTTAGGATTCCGATTTCGTGTGTAACGTGACAAATATTTTCTTATAGCAAAATACAGACAAAAGTATTGGGACACCCGACATTTCCAGCGGTATGTTGTTCTTCCCCAAACTAGGAGACCCATAGCTTGCAGCATGACAATGACAGCCAGCTCCTTGAAGATATGGTTTATATGGTTTAAAGTGAATGCTTTTGAATGGCCTTCTATAGAAATCTGATCCTAACCCTACTAAACAGCTTTGGGATGAATTGGAAGGCCGACTGCACCCCAGCCCTCCTCACCTACATCAATATCCGATTTTTGTGAACAAAACACAATCTTTTAAATGTAGTGGAACATCTTGCCAGAAGAGTGGAGGTTATTATAAGAGCAAATCGGGATTAAATGTGGAATGGGTCATGTGTCCACAAGCTTTTGTCCATATAGTGTATATTTTTGTGAAACTTTGATCCAACACTTAATACTATTTTACTATCTAGTGTTGCACTATTTTGAGAGTTTAGGGTAAACAGATGTGGTTTAGGATGTAGGTAAACAAACAAAAACAAAAAAGCTATAAATTTCCTGCGACTGCAAATTCATTTAAGTGCTGTCTGTGAGTGTGTCTGTGAGTGTGTGTGTGTGTGTGTGTGTGTGTGTGTGTGTGTGTGTGTGTGTTTTGCTTGTGTATTTTTTGCTTGCTTTGTCCTGTAGTGATTCACTGCATGCCGACTACAAAAAAGTTTTTTTGATGCTCGGTTGAAACTGATGAGTTGCAGAGAGAGAGAGAGAGAGAGAGAGAGAAAGAGAGAGAGAGAATTGAAGAGAGAGAGAGAAAGAAAGAAGTTGGGGACTGATCACGAACTGTTGTTATTTATTCTGCCTTCAAGGTGACGTTTGATGACTGAACTTCAGTCGACGCCGCCTTCATCTTTTAATTAATCACCACCTTTTTTTCCCCCTCTCTCTCTCTCAAAGGAAAAAAAGATAGCGTTTTCCGTTACCCCGCGTCTGCCTGACTGATTACACACGAGCACCTACATGCAGAAGCGTACACACCCGCTCTCTCTCATCTTTCCCGAGCAGCCCTGACCCGAGTGGAGTTTGAGTCTTTAATGCACAAGAACAGTTACCATGGGCACAAATGAAAGCCAGCATAGGGAAGACTACATCAAAGATCAGAACGGGACTTAATTACGTTCGAGCTCACGCAATTAAAGCTTTTAAAACATTCCTGAGATTTCTTTCTCCTCTTCCAACCCCCCTCATCTCATTCCCTTACCCCTTTCGGATGTGGGATAGGACTTGCGGCGTGAGTTTGCTCCGCTTTTCCGTGCAGCGTGGTTTCATCTAAAATAACGGAGCAGATTTAAACCGTACGATCTCATTCGTATTTCTCTCCTCTCCTGTCTCCCTCTCACCGCTCTACTTCGCTACCTCTTCACCGGCAACCCTGCAATTTAGGAGGGAAACAAACCTCCTCTCGTTTTTTTTTTTTTTTTTTTCTGTGAAGTGCTGGCTTCTGCTCGCAAACTGTTCTTCATTAGCACAAAATTACAGAATGCAAATGCACTTAGAGCAGCAGGAGAGAAGAGGAGAAGTTGCAAAAAAAGAGAAAATTCTAGCATTCTTTTCAAACTAATCTATCTGCATCTGCTTTTATAGTATATAAACAAATACCACAAACTTTATTTTACTCTTTAGAAAGAACATAAAACAATTTATTAGACTAACCTCTTCTTTGTAAAAAAATAAGTGCAAATGTTGGGCCCGATAAACATTCATTAGCGCTTTTTTTGTTGTCTTTTTTAAACTTTCTTCATTGAATTAAGATCAATGATTTATTTTTAAACAAACTTCTGACACGTTTACAGTGCAGCACCTTTAAATTCTCAATTTCCCCTGGTCAGAAGGTGTCAAATATTAAAATGCTTATTCTAATGTTAGCATCTCTACACTAACTCATTCACAGGGATTTCCACGTTAGACATGTTACAAAACACAAGATTTGTTGAACAAAGCAAATGTTAAAATTGATAATCTTTACAGTGAATACTTCGGGAGGTGTTGATAATTTATGAAAGGAGTCTCTACTTTATATACTTTATATACGTTATAGCATAACGAATTGCAGATTTTATTTTGTTAGTTTTATTAATTTCAAAAGAAAGAGAACAAAAGAACGGCTGGTGAATGAACAAAGGGTTATACTTTTAGTATCAACAGGAACTGACATCTCGCAAAAATGGATTTTTAAAAAAAGTGTTATCTATTGATATTTTGAGAAATAAAATATCAATTGACTGTAAGAGAAATAGACCACTTTTGGATATGTTGTTATAAAAATAGTCCATAATGTGGTCATAAAGCATCAAAGTGATCTTACAAAAGTTTTGGTACACCTGACTTTTCCAGCCATATGTGTTTTTTTCTGAACTGTTACCACAAAGTTGGAGATACACAATTATGTCTTCAGAGTTGGTAGTGTTAAAACCTTCACTTGTACTAGGAGACCCAAAACCTGTTCCAGAATTACTGTGCTGGTGTGTACAAAGACAACTTGGTGAAGACATGCTTTATATGGGTTTTTTAAATGACCTGCTACTAGGGATGGGCGATACTAATAATTTTCTTTTCGATCCGATACCAAGTACTTTCAAATATCACTGATATCAATACTTCTATAGCATATGTATAGCGTTTTTTAAATTTATTTTACTGTTTAAAGGAATGTCCAATTGAAATATTTATACTCATATGAAGTGTAATGTTCTGGTTCACATGAAATACTGTAATATCTTCATATCTGAAACAATCTGTATGGTATAAAGAATAGCTCTCTGAAACGTCTCTGCTAAAGAACTCAAGCCAGAAGATGGAGGCCGTGTCTGTGTTACTCCCTCTGCTCTCCTCAGCTGTACTCAGTCATGCTCTATACTATAGGGGATTCGAGTGCATGGCTGAGATCATGACTGAAAGAAAAAGCAGCATAATCTGGAGTTATTTCACTCCAGTCACCCTGAGTGTGTTAATTTTATATGTTTAGATGGTTTGGGGGGATGTTTGGTAGAAAAGAAAAGTGAAAGTGCTATATTTTCCTTAGAGAAAGCTCAGTTCAGGCTGGTCTAAATGTCTATATGTCTAAATGACCTAATTGTCTTGTCTTATTTCCTGGTTTCATATGACTCAAAGTGGATTTTCTTTTTGTCTGTGGTCTTTTTTTGTAAAAGTAATGCAGTTGTGAAAGCGTACAGTAAGCAACCAGTATGATTTTAGTTGCATCATATTTTTTTTCTTTTTTTCTTTTACACATTACAAGGATAACAGATATTACAGCCTGGTAACAATGTATATGATGCATGTGGAGTAGGAGAGGGTAAAGAATGTGGCAGTGGGTGTGGCCTAATCTTTAAAAAAATAAATACAAACCCTATAACACTGGAAAACAAAAGAGGTAGCTGTCAGCATGATGTGTGAATTCTCACTCTGACTATTTTCAACTTCACACAATTCATATTTGTGTTTATACCTACTGGGCGAATTTAAATGTTATTTCCTACAATATGGACTATAACTTAGCTATCGTTAAAATATAAACTAGTAACCTAATGCAATCCATACAACCCTGACCAGGCAGATACTAAGGATGACAGCACAGCATAGCACAAAATAACAAACATGATTTTAAGCCTTTTTAGTTGTGTCACCCCGGCTCCGAGCCCCATTATACATAGTCTCAACCAAACACTATGTGAACCTTTCTAACAAACTATCTTTGAATCTGCAATGAAATAATGTATTCAAGTTCGGTTACATCGCAACTCCCCGCAATTGTATTACTCCAATGACGAACACGGTCACTGCATAGTTCGATTTAAAAAGAACAGCAGGTTTTTAAAACCGCATTCTTTACATTTACGTCATGTGCGACAGTTACAAGGGTGTGTGAGACACCGCGAATGAGGATGAGCGTGTGTTAAAAGCACAATGTGCGTGGAAGAGTCTTTGACACGAGGGTATGAGTGTAAAGGTGCACGTTTGCTCCCGTGTACAGTTCGTGCATGCTGTGCGAGTTCGGCTATGCGAGCGTATGTGTGACGTAGGCCCGGGTGAGTCACAAGCCCCCTACTGAGGTTGTGACGGCACCACCCACTGGCCTCCCTCCATGCACCTGCTCACTTACAAACACACAGAGTGAGAGACATAGAGAATGAAATAGAGAGAGAGAGAGAGAAGGAGCAAAAGAGATGAGGTTCTGCTGCATTGCTAGCTAAATGCAGAGCAAAAAAAAAA
This sequence comes from Silurus asotus, assembly GCA_024362625.1. NCBI lineage: Eukaryota > Metazoa > Chordata > Actinopteri > Siluriformes > Siluridae > Silurus > Silurus asotus. Next base: position 498,776 of record MU551640.1, read on the forward strand.
CAGTCCTGTTAAAGAAATCAGAACTCTACTTAGTCACGGACAGCAAATAAAAAAATTGCACTTGTTTTTTTTTACTTTTACATCAGTAAACAAAAGTCACAATAAGGACTGGAACTCACGACAGCAACGTGACGTATATGTGTGTATGTCATGCGAGGGTTGCTACGTATACGTGTGAGAGTTATGGAGGGTTGCTATCCCATAAATTTCAACTGAGTACATGCCGAAGGTGGAAAGCCGAGTGACCGTAGCAACCCCCCTGCAAATTAACGAAAAACCAAGAAGCACAGAGGGTTTTTTTTTCTAAAGTAAACGCATTCATCGATTTTGAAATAATGCACAGTTTCACAGTTTACATTATATTATAAAAAGAATTTGACCTTTTTACATGATTATGATCTGTTTCTTGATCCGTTTTAGGTAGGAAAATAAGATTTAATAAGATGTAAAACCTAGATTTTAGGTGTATGTGTATATGATAGTAAAGTCAGAAGGAGGGAAGTATTTCTAAATAATCCTGTCACACACTTGGAATCTCTTCAGGCAATGACTAAGCTAATTTTATAATTCGATAAACTGACAATAGATGATGGTTGTAATTTTTTAAACAATTAATTTATTATTAATAAAAGATGTGTGCATGTGTCTAACCTGTTGGCCAGGCGGAGCACAAAGAGCTCAAGGAAGGCCGAGTCTATGAGCAGACTCTGGTCATCATGGTGGAGCTCGTTGAATCCGGGAAGCCGCTCGGCCCAGTGACGTGTCACCTCCATGGAGCCAGTGAGGACCCGATAGAAGAGCTGAATCTGCTGAGCCTCTGCTAAAGTTCCCGTCTCGACAGCACTGAACTACAACAAGAGAGACAAAGCGGGTATGTTAAACAGGCTATTTTAGCTTTTTTTCCCACTCCAAGTTGATTTTGGTATTCTAAAAAACCTCCGACCATTACAAACACAAGTTTTGGCAGTACAGAAGTATCATTATTTGTCATGACACAGAAACTAAACTGAATTAGAGGTGTGGGCGAGACAGAGAAAGTGGGGGCCAGACAGAGAAGGAGGAAAACAGAGAAAAATAAAGAAGAACCAGAAAGAATCAGGAGACTTAGAATCATATTGAAATGTAGAAGAGATCCGAAATTGTGAGAAATAGATTTTTTTTTTCTTTTCAAGAGAGACGGAGACAGCGGGGGGAAAAAGAGGCACTGAGAGAAATAAAGGTTTAGGATTTCAGGCCTTCTAAAGAGCAATTTCTAACATTTGATTTGAATATGATTTTAACGTGAAGGACAGCAAGGGTCCATACACTAATTGAATGGACACAACGCACTGTGTAGGTACCTGGCTGTAGTCGAGCTCTCGGGGGATGGACTGCGAGTAGGCACGGACGAGGGCGTTGAGGAGGCTGACAGGGGGTGAAGGGGGAGACGGTTCAGGCTGCAGTGGACTCTTCGGCTTCGATGGCAAACGACCTCTCCTTCCTTTCAGGTTATCTGTGCGCACCACTGTAAAACACACACACACACACACACACATGCCCTACTAAGAATTCTGCATGACTCACTTTTGGGTTCAATGAGTTATGTTTGGATGTACAGTAAAGTGCTATACGATGACTGAAATTTTGGATTTGTAAGAAATTAGCTGTTTCGAAACAAACCCCGGAATGAGTTTTTTTTCTTGTTTCGAAAGCCTTGTGAAACACAGAACCGGACATTTTCACTCTGAGCATATAGTTTGTTGTGTTCTGCAATAAGGTAAGGACTTTTTCATGAAGTATTTTGACTTCAAATGCACTCTACTGCAACTATACTGCATTCTGGCAAATACATCCCAGTGTTGCACAAAGATCTTTCTAATACCTTATTTGTATGGGCATACAGACTGGTGTGCAAACTTATGGGTAAAAAGGTTGGTGCTATGGATTTGGACTACCACCCTGATTAGTATGATTATTATTATTCGTTACCCTGGCTCTCAATCCTCACCCACTGATTTGCCTGGGGTGCTTTCAAAAACTAGTTGGATCTCTGCGGACAAATCAGGACATCTAAATCCCCATCTATGAAAGTGACCAGTAGATGGCATCTGAGAGACATGTGGTGTTTCTAAAGAGGGGAATGGACTGTGTACCTATGCACTTATCATAATATCAAACACTCAATTACACCAATCAGAAGAGTCATGAACATACGAGCGCTTTCTCCAAACTAATACAGTCACTAATACTGGAACAGCACAGGCGGATATACGTTCACATAAACCACGTTACGAACACAATCTACACGTGTCCTATACATGCCTGCACCTTGCACGGTGTCATTACCGTGGTGGATCAAAACTGATTACCGAGGCGAAGTGCGTGATGGAAATCCTGTAACTCATAAACATTCCCATTATCTTTTAATTCATTCGTGTGCCGGCCGGATGAGTCGAGCACTGACAGTTTATTAAAGTGCATATCCTTGATGTCTGAAGCCTGTAGATGTGTATATGTGGTGTTTAAAGTGATTTATGTGCAGATTATCCTCCTGGCTTTAACCACAGGTCCAGGAGGGGTCAGAAGCACTGGGTTCATGGCTGTAATTGCTGTGATAAATAGTCAGCAAGTTAATTGGGGGAAATTCACTTGTGCAAAGTGTAACACCTTTATTTTAACACTAAAGAAAGCTGATCTCTGGCAAAGTAAATTAAATGAAAATGTACATTGTTCACCTTATGCAAGTTTAGTAAAACCAATTCATATTGTTAGATTGTCATTAGGAACTTTACATAGTGAATGAACAACTGAACAGCCTTGAACCAGTCCACATTTAATGATAATCTTTTTTTTTCTGCCTGTTTATTCAGACTGCTTTCTTCCTGATTTTCATAAAAACATGCAACTGGATTTACTACATAATTGTATCTAAAATCATTTAGATCTCTCTCTCTCTCTCTCTCTCTCTCTCTCTCTCTATCTATCTATATGTGTGTGTGTGTGTGTGTGTGTATGTGTGTGTGTGTGTGTGTGTGTGTACTTGATTCATTAGCCAACATTCTATTTATGAGACAAAAAGCAAAGCTGTGTTAATCCAGATCTGCTGATTTGTGCAGTATTTTGAGTTTGAGGAACTCAGTTGAGCCATCAGGACGCAAACAACCATCCGGAAAACCTTTTTTGGTCAGATTTCCTTATAATCGGCATGAGAACTCTAAATTATATTCACAGCTGCATTGAAACGTTCCTTCCAACACCTACATTTCCAGTTTTCAGGTTACATCTTGAAGCACATTTCGAATTAATCAACCTATAAAGAAACGTGTTCTATTATACAAATATACTGCTTTTAGTTATAAAAACTGAAAAAGCCAAACAGTTTATAAACAGGTTAATAAAGCTACATATATAAAATGAACTGTAAAGTATTAATGATGGCCCTGGAAGGTACTCACAAGGATATTAATTTAAAAGAAATGTGTGTTTTGAGTTAGTTTTGTTATGGGTTTAATTGATTGCATGTAAAAAAAATATTGCTGCTGATCGCCTTCTGTCCCTCATTTGTGTGTGTGTGTGTGTGTGTGTGTGTGTGTGTGTGTGTGTGTGTGTGTGTGTGTGTGTGTGAGCTCTTACCTTCCTTCACCATGCCCACACTGAGACATTTCTGAAAGCGGCAGTACTGACAGCGGTTTCTTCTCCTTTTGTCCACTGGGCAGTTTTTACTGGCCAAACAAACATACTTTGCATTCTTCTGCACTGTTCTCTGTGAGCAGACAGGCAGAACACACACACACACACACACACACACACACACACACACACACACACACACACACACACACACACACACACAAATGAGAGACAGAAGACAATCAGCAGCAATAAACACATGATTTAATATCACCCCTCCACACACCCTTCCCCTCCCACAGCCAGGGATTAGATAGGAACTTTAGCTTCCGGGTCAGATTTTAATTACAGCCTAATATATAAAAAAAAAGCTCGCGCTCCAGCGGGATCATTTGATCAAATTAATTTCCCATCATGCCGCGAGGGAGACGCGGCGTCATTAGCGAGACTCGTTGACTAGGAGGTGCGAGCAGGCCGCACTCACGCGCTCAAACGCTCCACTGGGAGCTCGCGGGTCAGCTTGTGGCAGTGCTAGGTACCGAGCTGTGTGTGTGTGTGTGTGTGTGTGTGAGAGAGAGAGAGAGAGAGAGAGAGAGAGAGAGAGAGAGAGAGAGAGAGAGAGATGTGTGCCCGTGCAGAAAGAAAGATCGGGAGAGATCAGCACGCGCAAAGAAAGAGGGGGAGAGAATGAAAGATTGAGAGAGATGTGAACGTGCACAAAAAGAAAATCGAAATGAGAGTTCAAAATAGAGAGAGAGAGGTGTGCACGCGCAATCTCTTTCACACTCTGATTGCACGTTCGCTTCTGTTTCGCTCGCGCAAAAAAGAGAGAAAGAGAGAGCGAGCGACAGATGCGAAACACGTCCCGCGCGCACATAAGAATAGACGCGCGCGCTTTAAGGTGGGGAGAGTGAGAGAGTGTGTGTGTGTGTGTGTGTGTGTGTGTGTGTGTGTGAGAGAGAGAGAGAGAGAGAGAGAGAGAAAGAGACGCGGGCTACCGGCTCGTTCCACGAGGTTTCGGGAGCGCGCGCTAAACAAACTTAGAACCAGAAGTTTCACGAGCGACATCTGTGGCTCATTTAACCGCGTCGTAACACCGACAGAATTAAATATACAGGCATTTCATTACTGATTTAGACCGGCTACCAGAGTAATGTTTAAAAAACAAACAAAAAAAAAAACGAATGGAAAAGGGACAGAAAAAGAAAAAAACAAAACAGAAAACAGCGCGCTAATTTAACGAAACCGCAGGATGTCTGTCAGGAGTCGAGGTTTTCATGAACTCTCTTTAATCAGATTTCTCTCTCTCTCTCTCTCTCTCTCTCTCTCTCTCTCTCTCTCTCTCTCGTGCATTATTCTGGCAATCGTGTCCAGAAGAATAATGAGAAAAAAAAATTTCAAATAAAAACTGCCCCTAAGACCCTGGTGCATACAAACTTTACAGGTACACTCATACACACCCCTGAAACTTATAATGCACTTATATTTTTCACTTTACACAACATTTAGACATGGGGACAGGCTGTGTCTCAAACTGCACAGTGGTGGATCCAGACTGTATGCAGAGGGCAGGTTGGGACCAGATGGTTTCTCAGAGGAACCATTTAGTCCACATATTTGCTTCATTAAATGAGATTTTTCAAATAATTATTACAAGAGAACAGATGATTGGGATCTTTTCTGGTGAAGGAATGAACTAGTAACACACACACACACACACACACACACACACACACACACACACGTACACAAACGTATGAAAGCTAGATCTTTCAATGCAAATAATGCATAGCATTGTTTTAAGAAGTGAGTTGGAAAAAAAAAAAAAAAAAAAGCACCTTTTATTTTATTGCTGCATCGATTGTTGTGGCTTTCAGGGTTTTCCTAGGTTACAATTTTTGCACTTGTGGTCCACCAAGTGTCACCACCTGAAAGCATCTGAGTAAACAGTGCATCAGATTTTTCATGCGATTATGTGCAATTTGGGTGACCTGCCTAAATACACACTTTTTCTTTATGGCTGCCCCTGATGTCACTAGAGCACCAGTTTATCTCGAACCTTTCACAAGAACACCTGTGAACCAAAACATCTCACACTGCTCTGCTGAATGGCCTCCTGTGCTTGTGTACTACGTTCCAGGACCTGCTTCAACAGGTGGAAATCTCTCTCTCTCTCTCTCTCTCTCTCTCTCTCTCTCTCTCTCTCTCTCTCTCTCTCTCCGTGTGCACTGTGCGATCTCTTGTCACTTCACTAGAATTAAAAGGACATGGTAGAGCTTTAGTCATTTTATCTGCAGCTTTGCCTGGAATTCTCTCTCTCTCTCTCTCTCTCTCTCTCTCTCTCTCTCTCTCTCACACACACACACACACACACACACACACACACACTAAACCACACTTAAAATGATATCTCTCATTGGAAACACTAGTTAATCGGACTTGTTTGCAGAATTAAATTACTGTACATTCAAGAGCTTTTATTTATTTTCTTACGTGACTATAACTAAACAGCAGCTCCAGTGTAAAAATGGTTGAACGTCAGAATGATCCAGATTCTTATTATGGATTTTTATTTCTATTACATCCAACTTAGGACACAATCATACTCCTGTAACACAACCGTTGCTGAATCATAAGTTGCCTTGAGCAGTTGAGTGCTGCTACATGATAAATGGTTGATGAAGACGGTTCAGGAATATGGTGTTTTATTAACAGACATAAAAAGAATGTCAAATCTCTATTTATTCATGGGGGTCTAGTGCTCAGTAGGGTCTGGAGGGCTGGCACGGAAAAGCGGATGTGGATTCATGACATGTAACATGTGCTAATGGCCTGGTCGCACATCCAAACTCCTCAGGGACCCTCAAGGCACCCTGTTCTCTCCCTCCTTCCCTAATCAGCCATCATTTCTCCTTCTTTTCCTCTATCGTTCTGCTCGGAGCGAGTAATTAGAAGTGTGTGTTTGTTCAAGAGCAAGAGGTGGAACTGGGTCATAATTAATTGGTTTAGTGTGTGCTTGTGTGTGTAGATGTTTTGCTGACCAGTGCTACAGTACGGAGCTATGTGACTGTTTTTTCCGCTTCCCATCACGTCTTAGTCAGTCTACATGCCCACGTGTCTTCGATTTTGCCCTCTCATCTTGAACACGCGTAAATATGCAGAAAACCATGCACACACACACACACACACACATGGATGCAAGTAATTGCGTTGAGCAGATTCGCAGGCCATCATGGCTCAACTGAACCGACCTCTTCCAGTGCTGTGGCTTACGGAGGTGTTTAAATTTTTTTCTGAATGAACTTGCCTCTTCTGCCCCTCTGAATTTTTACATATATTCAGAATAATACTCTCACGCGTTGCATGGTATGACTCACTCAGACAAAAAAAAAAAAAAAGAAAAGGCGAGCATGAAAAAGTTGACTGAGTGAAACAGAGAGACGAGTTTTCCTAATATTCAGCAACATTACTTAATACAAAATGGTGTGTATTCATATGGAAATAGGAGCATTTAGCAAAATTAGCTGGGAATATTAATGGCAGAACAAAAACGGCCAGAAACCAACAATGAATCGACAATTAACCAGTAATTCCAGGGCAAATATGTATAGTCAACCAAATTAGGCATAATGTTTTGCACTTATTTAAAATAAGCAGAAATATTCAAAATGGGGGTGTAAATATGTACGTTTTCATGCCAAAAACATGTTGTTCTTTTTTCTTCATTCTATTTCAATAAATAGGAAATAATGGACTGCATTAAAATTCCCTCAATAATGTTTGCATTATTTGCAAAAGCATTGGGGAATATAATTGAATAGATGCTTTGTGCATGTGCTAATTGTGTGGTGTGTGTGTGTGTGTGTGTGTGTGTGTGTGTGTGTGTGTGTGTGTGTGTGTGTGTGTGTTTGCGTGTGTATGGCCATAAAGGCCTGAGGCTCACGAACCCCTGCTTTTATTAATTAGTAAATAAAAATAAATTGTGAAACTAATTGAACGAGGATAGATTATTTCAGCACCAGACCACAGGCTATATTCAATTATCTCCAGCCCACCATTCACTCCAGTCTTCCTTCAGCTCTCTCTCTCTCTCTCTCTTTCTCTTTCTCTCTCTCACTCTCTCTCGCTCTGTCTGTCTTTCTGCTGTCTTTATGTTTTACTCTTTATGAGGCCCTGCTTAAGCTCTTCTTTGTAAAAGAAATATAATTACATATTTGTTTTATTTTCATTATTTTGTTTTTATATTATCTTCCTATATGGATTAAGGTGTTTTATGCCATTGCCTACCACATACATGTCTTTTGTTTGTGTGTGTGTGTGTGTGTGTGTGTGTGTGTGTGTGTGTGTGTGTGTGTGTGGTCACAGCTCTAGGCTGCTGTATTTTAAGTGCGCGCCGCTGTCACACCTCTCGCTGGTCGCTGGGGGAGACGACCCTCACAGGCGCCGTGGCAACCGCCGGTCAGACGATTTGTGAGAGCACTCAGGCACACACACACACACACACACACATACAAGCACCACACGCACACACTTTTCACATTTCAACCTCCAAAGAGCTGGACGTTTTTTTCAGAACCCCGACTCGACTCGACTGGAGTTTTAAATTCCTGAAAAGGCCTGTCTTTTTAAGTATTGTTTAGTGTTTAATGTGTCTGTTGTTACCTCAAGAACATAGGTATTGAGACACATACACATAGGCATACACACACACACCCTTCTGTCATCAACACATCCTTCTCCTGAACACAATAGGCTACAACCTTGGTTAAAGGAGCCTGCCGAGTGTGTAACAATAGTGTGTTAACCCTGAGCCTCACACTCGAGGAGAGAGGGGCGTCGGGTGTATGTGCCACTTCGCAGGAGAGAGCTCCATTCACCCCAAGAGCAACATGAATGGATGTTAATAAATACACAATTAACACCAGCCACCGCCGCAACGCAAACACACCGCAAAACACATGCACTACGTCCAACGACGCACAACTTGACAACCAACAGCGAGCAGTTGCTCAAATATACAATGCGATACATGTTTATTTAATGATTTTTTATAATTATTTCGAATAATATCTACACAGATTTTCCAAAGAAACAGACAGGCTTTTGGTGCTTTATCAAAAGGTATTCCTCCTACAGCATCAGAAGCACTTTGGACTTTTCAGAGCATCCTATCTTTGTCCACATTATAGTTGATTCCTGTATATGATGTTTTTTTTGCCAATCATGCTGGTATCTCTGTACTCAAGGCAAGGCAGTGTCCCCTAAAGACGCATGTTAGGACCTCTTTTTAATTAAAAATGCAGATTTTTTTAGCTTGCTTGGGTTTTAAATGAAAAGTAATATAGCAAAACCTCAAATGTAGGCCTAGAAGATAGATGCTATTCAAAAATATAAAGTAATTGCATGCAAAACGATACAAATGACTGTTGCGATTTTTTTTTTTTTTTTTTATCGCGCACTTTCAGAAAAAACGTTTTTTGGACAGTTACATGGGTTTGTCACTCCCCAATAGGTGTCTTCTTGCAATTCTAAAATGTTTTTGTGCTACACTATTCAAGGTTCCATCAGGAGCTGAAGAAGGAGCCAAAGTTTTAATTTTCTTATTGGATAGAGCACCATGGGTGTGTATGTGTGTCCTAAACCAGCTCAGTCCCTCAGGACACGTTGAATCTCAACCAGTTCTATTTATTAGACAGCCCAGGGTGTGTTTAAATATATCCCAGCCCCTACATGACTTGCTCATAGTTTATGTGTGAGGTGCTGTGTTACTCTCAATCCTTACCTTAAAGAATCCCTTGCAGCCTTCGCAGGTGCGAACACCATAGTGCTGGCAGGCGGCGTTGTCTCCACACACAGCACACGTGCCCTCCCCAGAGGTTGCACGTCCAGGTGGCGATGGCAAGCTCTCTGCCAGAAGTGACTGAGGGCATGGCCCCATGCCCAAAGAACGGAAGCCCAAGCCTCCTGGTTTGCCCACATTCAGTGGGTACACGTGCGAGTGTGCATGAGAGTGTGGCTCGAGGCCGGGTGGCGGATGGGAGGAAGAAGATGAAGGAGAGCGCTCGGGTCGGATCGGCAAACCCATGGGCGCCTCATAGCTGCTGGAAGAGGGCACGGACTGTGCTGCCTGGTCGTAGAAATGAGTGAAGCGTGGGCAGGTTTGGGGCACCAGAGGTAGACCGTGAGTCTCGTCCCACAGGAAAGAGGTGCCAGCATGGCCTGGGTGGAGTGGTGTGGGTGGAGTCGAAGGTGGAGATTGCTTAAAATACATGGACCCAGTGGCCATGGCTTCATCGACCGATGCATAACTCTCCTCTTCCTTCTTAATGATGGACCGTTGTGGCACAGACATCTGGTACAAGCACGAGGGTTTGGGCTCGAAGCCGCCCTCGACGAACACATTAAAACTGGGCAGCGATGTGGTGGCTGCTGCTGCTGAGATCTCCCCTCCACCCAAATCGCATTTAGCGTAGTCCTGTGACATGAGCTCACTACCGTGGTATTCGCCGGGATAGACGAACGACTGGGCAGAGTAGCTGGACCCTGGGGGGGCAGGGCCATACTGGGCCTGAACGCAGGGCATGTCTGTAGATATAAGAAAACAAAACCAGATGGATGTTATGGCATAATATTTCCTTTAAGTGGAGCATTAAGAAATCAAATTGATTAAAAATGCGAATAAGAATGCGACATTCAGCGTATCCTCATGGCTTCGCTCTGTTAGTAAAGAATTAGGACAAAGAGACATTTCGGGAGTTAGTGTGACAGGTAAACACATTAATGCAGTCAGTAATTAGGCAGTGACACATTTTTTATTTGTTTTGACTTTCTATTCCAGCAAAATGAATCGAGTGAAAGTAAGGATGACATACAGAGTGCCAGCTTTAATAGTTTTGTTTCCAATTATATTTTTACTATTTCAATTTGTTTAAAGCCTAGTTACTTATTTATATATATAGAAAATTGGCTCAGATGTCAGATAATCTTGCACAAAAGCTAGAAAGAGACTAAAATAATAAAATAATTTAAAAAATCTAAAGTTGTATGTGGGGTTCGTATTACATGACTGTAATACGAAATACTTTCAACTCTAAAAATGAAGCCCATATAAGTGTAAATGCTCAGCAATATGGGGGAAATTTTTTGAATTGTATTAGAACTGATTGCTGAGAGATAACTTCTAAAGTGAAAAGAAGCTTACTTACTAGTCAAGTCACTCAGCAGACCTGACTAACTGACCTAGCCTAGCGACCGGATTGCATTTAATTTCAGATAATAATAATTTTAAAAAATGCCTTAAAAAAGCTGAATTATAGCCCTGGCAGGACATTACTAATGAGAACCTTCAGCATCCTGTTCTGTTTATAGGAACTAATTATTTAAAACATCTAAACTTATATTATTCCCTAAATTGTGGAAATCTAAAGGTAATAAAAAAGAGGGAAATTGCACTTAACAAATAAAGAGTGTCACTGTCTAATTACCTATGACCGGTATACTTGGTACAACCAACACCATGTACATTTGCACATGCTCAAGCGCACCATACATTTGCTCAAGCCCACGTTACTGCTCCTGCTTACTTAGCCATGTACTTTTTACAATCATATTTTAGACTTGTCTTTATAGTGTAGCTTAACATGGGAAAGCATAGTATAACTAAACCCGGTGTTACACTTTACACACGCACACACACACGCACACACACAAACACACACAAACACACATACTGGATTTGACTTTATACCTACAAATACTTTACAGCATTAATTAAAATACTTCAAAGAGTACACACCCTATGGTATTATGCAGTTCGGTGTAGTATGGAAGAATGTGGGTTGAGAGGATAAGTGTATGATGAGATGGAATTTTGCCCTTCAGCACTCTGTCAAAACTACAGTAATCCTGTCATGTGCAGGTGTGGCCTCTTTCTCTCTGTGTGTGTGTGTGTGTGTGTGTGTGTGTGTGTGTGTGTGTGTGTGTATGTTTGTGTTGAATATGCACTTTTTTGTCTTGAACCGGCGAAGTTCATGCAGATGGGACGCGGTGCTGTCGTCACAGTGTACACCTTATTCTACACACCTCTTACATTTAGTCAAATTAGATGATGTTACAAGTGATTTGGCCTTCAGAACACCTGCATGTACTTGGTAATGAGGAGGTAATAATAAGGAACTAAGTAACTTAGTAACTTAGTAAGAAAGAAAGAAAAAAAAAGAAAGAAAGAAAGAAAGAAAGAAAGAAAGAAAGAAAGAAAGAAAGAAAGAAAGAACATCAGTGGGAAAGATTTAAAATAAAAAAAGAATAAACAAATAAAGAAACAAACAAATAAAGCAGAAATTAATAAGATATAATAATAATAATAATAATAATAATAATAAATAATAAAGCATAATTCTTTTTTGCAATTTCCTTATTGAAAAAGAAAGAAAGAAAGAAGCATGAGTTTAACTTCATGAACATAAATATAAATGGTTTAAAGATAAAAATAAACAATTCAGAAAATGAATAAATGAACGGACAAACAAACAAATAAACAAGTAATTAAATAAATCAAGCAGAATAAAAAAAACAAATAGAAATAATACAATAAAAATTTAAAAAAGTAGAATTACATTAAGAATAAGAAAGAAAGAAAGAAAGAAAGAAAGAAAGAAAGAAAGAAAGAAAGAAAGAAAGAAAGAAAAGATAAAACTTTTGAAAAGTGTAAACGAGTCTTTAAAATTTTTGGCACTGAATTAGAAATATGAGTGGAATGAATAATAATAATAATAATAATAATAATAATAATAATAATAATAAGAAGAAGAAGAAGAAGAAGAAGAAGAAGAAGAAGAATATTAATAATAATAATAATAACTTAATGTATGCCGGCTTCTTCAAAGAGTTTCATCCAGATGTGAGAGCGAGCCATGCGCGCGAACCCTTTGTCGTCACGGAGACGGAGAGAGTTGCAGGGTTTCGGAGTGTGACGTGTAGTCTGTTCAGGAGCATGACTCAATCTTACTTCCTGCTCTCTTACCACTCGACATCACAGAAAATATAATTTTGTGTGTGTGTGTGTGTGTGTGTGTGTGTGTGTGTGTGTGTGTGTGTGCGTGTGCGTGCGTGTGTGTCCAATCAGCCAATATTTCAAAACCAGTCCAAACAGTTGTTTTACATCCTCTCCGCCAGATTCGCTTTTATGCACAGGGTTAAACTCCAAAAACACTATAGCACGTGAATGCTTTAATCGCTTCTAATGCATTGAATTTATTATTGCATAATATCGAAATTATGACGCAATAGTTCACTGTTCAGCGCATGCGCAAAAAGGAAACTTAAAAAGTTGATTTGATGTTTAATTCAACATGTTTTTTTTTCTGGTTTTCACCAGTCATCTCATCGTACAGCCCAAAAGAATTCGATCACACATACACTGAGCCAAAACGGGAACGCATCTTCAGTCCAAGCGCACAACAACCAAGCCGGTGTGTGTAAGTGTGTGAATGAGTTAAAGCCCCAGACAGTGTTACAGACAAGTTAACTGAGAGTGACTTAAAGACAGGAGGGGGTCTAACCTCGAGGAGAGCATTTTAGATGAACAAAACGGAGCTGTTCCAAAGACTGTGACCTCCTGCTCATTGTCACAAGGCCATCGATCTACCAGCAAAACATCATCAACACACACAACCACACACACACACAAACACACACACAAACACAGTTTTACACAACCACACACACTAATATATTTTATTTTTTTAAATAATAGCACAATACTATCAATCAAGAATGGCAATCATTTGAATACTGCATTTAATATATATTTATTGTTTATTATTATTTAATATTATTATTATTTTATTTGTTTGCAATTCACCTCCATGTGCACCCCATTACCACACCTGCGGTTTAATATGCACAGCATCCGGCGTATATCTCTGTGGATTTAACTTTCGTTTTCCTTTTCTAAATAATCACTTTTCCGAACAATCAGACGCGCGCTGAACGCACAGGAGTGTTTTCCGGAGTGCTTCAGCTTGCGCCTTTACGCACAACACCAAAGCGCGCCGCAGCCTGCAGTCTTCTACTTTTACCCACAAACAACCAGGGTCAGATCATCCACAAACACCCTCAACTTACCGAATTCTTTTCTCTCTTTTTTTTCAACAACGTTATCCTGCTAAGAACTAACCAAAGACATTGGAGTAACCAGGCATCCGGTTCTCCACTAAACCTGAACTGATCCTGAAAAGTCAGTAACCAAATAAAGCAAAATCTACTTTTTAGACAGACTAAAAACGAAAAAGTCAAGATTTATTAGAAACACATTTTAAAATGAGTAATTTTTTTTTACTGTGCAATAAATTATGTATTGCAGTCAAGGCATAGATTGTAAAATATATCTCCATCTCTATATATGTTCTTTTATTGATTTGAGTTTAGTTCTTGCTCTTTGTTGGTGCAATAAGAGTATTTATTTCATAAAATATCTATCTATCTATCTATCTATCTATCTATCTATCTATCTATCTATCTATCTATCTATCTATCTATCTATCTCTCAGCAATTTGCATTTCTCTTAACATGACATCACTCTGTCTGTCTGTCTGTCTCTCTGTCTCTCTGTCTGTCTGTCTGTCTGTCTGTCTGTCTTGGTAATGAAATAAATCAGAACGTGCACATTTGAAACCAAGCTTCAGACTAGTAAACGAGGCTACCTGGTTGACCTTTTGCTCGCTGAATTGTGCTCGGTTTGGAGGACGGAGGTGGCGCGCGGCGAGGGTTCGGCGCTGGAGCAGCTCGCGCGACGGTGCACGTATACGGGAGCCGGGACTCAGAGCTCGGCTGCAGGCGCTCTTCCGAACCGGGGTCTGCTGCAAGGTAGAGGAGAGAGAGAGAGAGAGAGAGAGAGAGAGAGAGAGAGAGAGAGAGAGATCAGCGCAACGGCCAACGTAGTATACACACATGCACCACTCGCGCGCACTTTCTCACACGCGTTCTCTCTCTCTCACACACACACACACACACACACACACATACAGACACTCATACACTCGTTTTAGCCCAGACTCAAGCTCAATACACAAATAGACCCATTATCTCTCCAGAACCAGAAGTTAGACAAAGTGCACGTGAGGTATGAGATTATGTAGTCACTGATGCACTGCAATTTAAAACGTGCAATACACGAACATACAAAGCCGCAAAGGTTGTGCACGAGTGCAGCACGCTGGCCTGGTTAAACTGTTCTTGCATTATGAGTAAACGCGAACACGTGTAAAAAAAATAATAACGAATCTGTATTTTGTACAATCTGCTCAGAAAGTGAGTATGCAACAAAAACAACAAAATAAATCGGAGTAGGTGCGCAACCACAATTTTCACAATGAAAGAGTTTTGATTTGAATGGAACTCATACAAAGAGGGAGAAGAATAAAACATCTGAAATAGCCACCGACAAGAGTTTATGGCATGTTGGGTTTTTTTCCTCAATTTTTTCCCTCTGTTTTATTTTAAATAAATAAAACAATCAGGACAAAATGTTGAATCGACTTTTTTTTTAAAGTGTGGAAGGATTGAAAACAAACGAGCTGTGCGTCCGAGCAATGGGAATAAATATGTAAAGCAAAACTCAAGAAGGTAAAGAAAATTCATAGCTGGTTGTTGGATTTTTAAAGAAATGCAAATGAATAATAATTATAATTATAATACATGCGAGAAATTATTTTCCACAAAATAAATAGCAACCCAAGAAATAACGCATTGCAGATTGTGAATGCACATCTGGTTAATCTGATATCTATAATCTAACCTGCTTCTGTGTACGAATTTTTTTTTTTACTAATTTATTTTCTTATTTATTTGATATTTTATCACCGGTTTGTGCTCTACATGCGAGATTTTAACCTGGACCCAGTGCACCGTATGTAATGTCCGGATCTTGCAGGACTAAAGTCGGCATGTATCTGCAGTACAATCTGAAAGAGACTAGCGCCCCCTCTCTGTTATACACAACATACAAACACGACTTTCCTCCTATTACTGATTTATGAAAACATTTCCTATGCTCTTATTCTGTTCATAAAACACGACATCTACACCAAGAAAAGTGGAGGATCCTTCATTCTGCTGTAAATTGTAGTTATTTGGTCTGAAGGATCTGAGTGCTTTAATCCAAAGTCGGTTTATTGTCCAAGATCCAAGGGCACAAAGTCAACCTCGAACTTACATGTGCAATAAAAATGTTTTTAGACCCCCTAGAACAGCCCTGACTTCATAAACAAACTCTTGGTGTTTCAGAAACACTGTTCCACCCAGGAACCTTTACGCATATCCTACAACATGACGATCTGGATAGCTTTTAGGGCCCCAAATAGATACAAACCCTCTGAAAAAAAGGTACTAAGGGTACTAAAGTGTCCCATTGTCTCCTATACGTTTGTACCTTGGATGCCTTTTTCTACCTAAAATCTTATACCTTGTACACTTCAGAGGCACAAAAGGTGTACTGAGACCCCAGAACCTTGAAGGGGGTTAAGGGAGTTGTAGCAAAACACACGCGCATAGGATGACTAGATAAGATACTAGCAGGTTGCAATCATGTGTGTGTGTGTGTGTGTGTGTGTGTGTGTGTGTGTGTGTGAGAGAGAGAGAGAGAGAGAGAGAGAGAGAGAGAGAGAGAGAGATTGAAAAGCCTCTGGTCCGCTCGCGCCCCCGGTAACCTAGAGAACAGCATGAGAGCCCTTAAGCACGCGCTCGCCTTCTCGCTCAATAAACGCGCTGGAGAGAGAGAGAGAGAAAGAGAGAGAGAGAGAGAGGGGCTTCCAGCAAACAGACGAGTAAAAGGACAGAGAGCTGACAAAGGAATGAAGAAGAGAGAGAGAGAAAGAAAAAAAAAATAACACAAGTACAGTAAATTAGCTGAGGGAACGGTACTCGACAGTGAAAAAGGAGACAAGCTGGAGGCAAAAAAAAAAAAGAAAGAAGAAAAAGACAAGACGAGACACTTTCCACAAAGCAACTCTGGACTTCGTTATTAGAGCATTGATGCATTGGTGAATACGTTTATTCCTGGACGTCATTAGGGCATGTAGGAATCCTATACACCCTGCATTCCACCCCATCCCTCCCTGGCCCTGTATAACATATTATACATATATTATATTATGTATATTTAAGGAAATTAAACAAATTTAATCCTTCACCAGATCTGAACACTTTAGAAACCTCGCTGCATTGAATACAATATAACCATAATTGCACCTAAAGTTTCTTCGTGTGCGTGTGCGCGCGCGCGCGTGTGTGTGTGTGTGTGTGTGTGTGTGTAAAACTCTTCATAAAGAGGGGGCGTGATTCTCGCTTGTCAAATGCAACAGTTTGATCGAGGCTGAATGAAATATGCATGAAAGTTTGCACGACATTTTCCATCGTTTCCTATTATTCCAGTCTCAACACGCACTTTCATTATAGTATCATGTGTGCAATATGACACTGTAGCAAGCCAATAAAATAAATAAGTAAATACATATATATATATATATATAATATTGTGTATGCAAATATATGTCATGTTTAAAAATAAAAAAAAGTATGCTAAAAGAAAAGAAAGAAATACTGATGAACTAAGTGAACGTCGATTGTTTAAGTGTCTATGGGACATTTATGGTCCGAGCGCGCGCGCGTCCGGGTGAGACAGAGACAAGAAGGGGATCTCGAGAAGCTTTTGTCCAAACATTAAACCGGAGAGAGAAAAAGAAAATAGAGAAAGAGTCATTTAAATGGTTCAAGGAAGATGTCCAGGATCCGAAAGCAAGCAAGAGACTTCCTGCGTGCGCGTAGACGCGTCTGAGGCTTGGACCCCGAGTGCACGCGTCCTGCTGCCGGTGTGAGGAGTGTGTGTGTGTGTGTGTGTGTGTGTGTGTGTAGTGGGTCAAACTACACCAAGACCATAGAAAGAGAAGACGTCTCGGCATCTTATTTCCATGACAACCGGCGACATTATGACGACCTTTTGCGAATGTGAACCAGAGACCCAGAGCCATCAGTCCGCCCGTCTGGAGCCGAGACATCGCCTGAGACATCGGCTGAGACGTTGCTGAGACATCGGCTGAGATATCGGCTAAAACATCGTTTGAGACATCGCTTGAATGGAGACGCGACTCGTCTCAGACGCTCCACAGGTTTCCGCTTATTACCGTAACTTTTTTTTTTTTTTTTTTTCACTTTTTTTTTCAACTTTTTTTTTTTTTTAATACAAAATTTAGTAAAATCGTAAAACCGGCTCGTTCTGACGTAAGAACTCCCCCCTCCCCAAAAAAATGAAATAATCACTTACTTGTTTGCTGTGACGGTTCCGTCTTTACATATGTTTTTAAACCCTTAATAATTCCCTGTGCATATCCAACAGAATAATGCCGGAAAAAAAGTAAAAAAAAAACCAACAACTCTGATGAATGAAGATCGTAGAGCCGCAAAAAAAAAAAAAAAAAGTGATCAAGTTTCTTTGATATTATAATTGATATAGTTTTAAATTTCTCTTTTGTAATAATATAATAATGATGATAAAAAAGAGTACTCCGTTCAGCTCCGGTCAGCTCCAGTGGATACAAAAAAGAGACCTCGTGAAGTGGGACAGAAGCGAGACGCGCCGGGGATCAAGTCGCAATGTGCCTTTTGTTTATGTGTCGCGCTGAGCGAGAAAGAAAGTCGAACAGCTTCATTTATGCGCGTCTGCCTTCTACATAGGCAGCCTGGTATGCGCTACGTCAATGTGACGCCATGGGAGAGGTGACGTCGAGCCTGCACTGTAGCGCCCCCCTCCTCCCTCCTCCCTCCCCTCCTCTACTTCCCCGCTTACAGTATATACACACACATATGCTCTCCATGCCAGACACACAGAGAGCGTTGCATTGATCTTATGACTCTACGAACTATATTGTGTGAAACTGCGCGGGAGGGTGTTGTTTTTGTTGTTGTTGTTGTAAACATTTTTTTCTCTAATTATGATCTTAAACACGATTTGCTGAAATGCATTACATTAAAGAAATCCATGACTTCTAGTGTGAATAAAGTTGTAAAGTTTCAAATGCAAGCCAAATCACAATGGCTTTTGCGTTTGCCCAAGTGTTAACAACTGTTAAACAGAGTATATTAGCAAGCATGCAAATCAATCTATTGAAAATACATTTTATTATCATTTGCAATTCAGTACACGAGTGATAATAGGAATTCTTGGTCAAATAGGATACAGGAGGAAACGTTGTTGTACAAAGAGAAATCCAAATGGATTTAATATTAAACACAGAGTATAGTACTGTAATCTGTTTAAACAAAACTTCACTTCATTTTAATCAGAGGCTCACTGTTAAACCATGATAAACATAATAAATTAGCAAATCGACTTAAATACAGTCTGATAACAAATCTAAAAAGTGATACTATTTCCACTGGGCTGTTATTATATTTTACACTGTGCATGCAGATCAGTTCAACACTATAACATAAGGAGCACTTTATATGCATTTATTTGTGTTTTGTAACTGGCCTGTGGTTTTTTCTTTCAAAAGAAATATACATTATATCACTGAGTAATGGATGGACTGGAGTTGAAATATTCTTAAAAACATTTTAAGAAAAAGCGCGCCGGCGTGCTCGCTAAACGTAACATTAAACACGGTCGAGCGTTAACCCACTAGCACTAAACGTGCACTGGCCAATCACAGGACGCGTAATTTTCTTGGTCCCCGTTCTAATTCTGGCCAATGACCATCTTTTGGAGGCGGGGCAGAGAGCTGACGCACTGGGGCGCGTGATTGACGCAAGCAACGTTTCTAAAAATAGCAGCGGGCGGCCCGGCGGTGTGAGATAGCCGATGCTTCATTCATTGTACCGGGGCGGGTCCGTTTATTTTAGACATTTGATTGTGTTCCAGCCAATCCAAATATAGTCGTAGACAGGTATTTTTAGCGGAAGCGTGTCCCCGTTTCCTCTTGCCAGGGAACAACCTCATGACACGGCCGTGTTGTAACGGGAGAGTGGCGCTAGCTCGTGGGTTCACTTCTCCAGCTCCAGGAGCGCAGCTCGGTGGAATCGGGGTTCCATGTAAACCGATTGTTTTCCTTCCTGTTTTTAGAAAGACGCGTCCAAGGGTGTCAAAGTGATGGCGTGAGTAGAAAAGCACGCCATTATTCACAAGATGAACTGAACGCCAAGGGAGAAAAAGGCAGTCTTTGACATGGCTCTGTATAGTTTCGAGCTATTTTTCAGAACGAGATAATAAATAGATACAACAATACATAAAGCGGAAACAGTTTTCTTTTGACTTGAATCCCAAACTGAATACAATTCGTGTTCTTGCATTGCAGATTGCACGCCTTGGTGAACGGAAAAGATGCTTCAAACCTGTTCAAGTCCATCAAAAATTGTCAAAAAAGCACGAACGCTCTCATTAAGACGACTTTACTCGACAACAAAGCGTCTTTATAAACTGTACAAACTGTAGAGTCAATCTGAAGCACTTGCGACTGTCTAAAAAGGCTGAAGAGAAACTTTAGATCTTGCGCATGCGCATAAGCTAATTCCCCTTCTGTAAGCCGAGTCTCTGAGTGAGCGCGTGCTGGTGTGTGTGGGGGGGGATTCCACTTTCCATGACCTCTGTCATCCTCACCTTCTTCCTCACACTCGGTCATTTTGATCAAAAGTTTGACGTGAAACACTGTCACCACCAGAGCAGTTTAATTTACAAGAATATAAAAATCACCAGTAAAGGTATAGATCTTCCTGACCTTCGAAGCTGAGGTGCAGGTTCACACTTCTCAGTCACTTTGCACAGTTGATGCCTGTTTTTTTTGGTTTGGTTTGGTTTCAATCAGAACAGACTCATGCACCACCAGATGGACTCCAGTCCAACGCTGGACACAGTGCATGCACACATTCAGAGGTTTTGTCAGATCTAGCTCAGGGGCAGCTCAGCTTGGAAGGAAACAGAACTCCGAGGAATCCCAGGGGGAAGAACATGCAAACCCATTCGCATACAGTAACCTGAGCTCAGGACGAAACTGGATTGACCCTAGAACTGTCAGGTGGCAACTTGACCCACTGTGTGACCATGCCACTCAATAAATAAACGATTATATGTATATATACATGCATATCTATCTATCTATCTATCTATCTATCTATCTATCTATCTATCTATCTATCTATCTATCTATCTATCTGTCTGTCTGTCTGTCTGTCTGTCTGTCTGTCTCTGTCTGGACAAAGTACTCAAACCATGTACTTGATACAGTAGGTAAAATATGATTCCAGTAAAAGTGCTCACTTTAAACTTTCAATAGAGTAAAAGTTCAAAAGTATTTGCCCTTAAATGTACTTAAGTGTCCAATGTACTCTGATTTATTATAACCATAATGTTTCTAATATCATTTTTGTCACATGACTCTTACTTAATCAACTCAGTTTATGTGAAAAGACCCTGATGTTATTCTGAGCACAATAATCTATTAATATAATGATCTTAATTATAAATCAAACACTGATTAATATCTATAAAAATGATCATTAGCCCAAAACCTCCTTACAATTACTTAAAAAAAATATATATTTTTATTTATTTTACAATTTTTGTCTAAAAATTCAGAATACACTGCATTAGTGCCACCCTACAACTCTGTAGTATTAACAGAAACATGGCACACAGACCCGAATTTCCAGAATGTGTTGTTCACTTTCTGCATTTGGCTCAATTCAGGATTCAAAGCATTCGCAAGGTTCAGGTTCAAAGTGCTGTGAATGTGAAAGCATGACTAGATTAGACACCTTGACACTTCATGGACTTAAATAACAGCTCAATATTAGAGTTTAGTGTCTGAGACCATGCATCAAGGTCACTACCCTGCTTCGCTCACTCCACTTCAGGGTTTCAAAGTGATCTGAATGACTGGAAATGTCGTGTATGCTTGATATACACTTGACAGGATTGAAAGGCATTTGGGTTTGGGCCCTGTTTCACTCTGTCCTGAGATGACCCCAATAAAAACTGCTCTCAGTTGATGGAAATGATCTGAGCTCGCAAGGCAAAAGCTGTCAGAAAACATATTGTCACTGACACCGGTGTCATCGTGCATAATGCCTCAGACACAATCTGTTTACTCATAAAAAAGTTTCAACGTTGTGGTATCACTGGGAGAACCCCTGTGGCTATATGTAAAAGGTTGTAAAACTGGAGCCTGGGAATGGTTTAACTATTAAAGTTGGCTGTTTTTATTAGTGTTTGTTTTCGAACAAATAAATATTTTTCCTATATGATTCTGCAGAGGTAGAATTGATCCTAGGTGATGGTGGATGCAGACAGGAGGAACGCTATGACCTGCTATTTAGGATGATATAGTGCGGTTGATTAGCTGTCATAGGAAGTTAATACTTCATCATCGCAGCTAACCAACAATGATGATTTCCTTACTAAAAATGATTCATGTTTGCTAATGGTGTTCACACCCCAAAAACAATAATCTACCACATTTGTACCAGGGTGATGGTTATCACAGTTTAGTAGGTATGGCAAAAAAAAAAAGAAGAACTCCTACGTTTCCTGGCATGCCTGTATATGTGTGAGTTGTAGATGAGTGTCTGAATGGCAGAATGACATTTACCATGCTGAATCATTGCATTAATACACGCCACAGGAGTGACATAACAATGCTTCCATGATACCCACAATGCATTTGATGTTGCAACATCAGCACTACCCAACCATGAAGAATCTTACAGCCTACAACCCAATGAGCATTTTCTGACTCATGTTTGATATACATCTTCATTATAAATCCTCACCAGAGATTTCCGACTAGTGGGCGGGAATACTCATAGGATAGGATGCCAGTCTGTCATTAGGCACCATGCACACCTAGGAGCATTTCAGTATAGTCAAGATACTCACTGTGTTTTTGGGACATATTAGGATACCGGAAAAACTGGAGCCAGAAACCCAACGCAGATATAACTCACAACTGACCTGAGAACTTTGAGGCTGCAACACTTTTTTTTTATGTACATGTAATAATGCTAATAAATACATTTTAATCTTTCATGTACACTATATAGAAAAGAAAATATTTTTTTCAACTTTAAAACTTTATTCAAAGTTGAACCGCAAAAACAGTTACCTCAAAGTTGGAGGCACACAATTGCATAAGGTGTCTGGATGCGGTAGCATTAAATTTTCACTTCACTTGAACTAAAAGACCAAGACCTGCTCCAGCAAACAATGCTCCTGTGCACAAAGCAAGCTCCATGAAGATATGATGTAGATGGGTTGCAGTGGGTGATTTTAATTGGCCTGCCGTAGAGCTCTGACCTTAACAATATTGAACACATTTGTAATACAATGGAACCTTGACTACACCCCGGGCCTCCTCTTCCTACATCAGTACCTGACTTTACTAAAATCATTGTGTCTGAATGAGCACAAATCTCCACAAGTTCACTCCACAATCTAGGGGAACATCATCCCAGAAGAATGAAGGAGATTATAACAGCAAACAGGGATTATTGTGAAATGGGATGTTCAGAAAGCAAAAAATAATGATAATCAGATGTTCACAAATTTTTGATGCAGAGTTCAAGTGTAACATTATTTTTTAAGTTGAGAGTTCCTATTTAGGTGTTTTTAATAAAAATTATTTTATGGATAATGAAACTTTCCCAGTCTTTCCTATACCTTTGTACATATGTACAGTTTTTTTTTACAGTCTAACCTATATTTTATACAAAATTATTATTAATTTATTTCTGCATAAAAAAAAAAAACAGCTAAACGTATGATGAATGGTTTAAGCCTTATGATGTTTTGGGCCTTTTATTTGTTTTCTAATATTCCAATCACAAAAGGAATCATTAATATAGGATTCTATTTCTTCTCAATTACACAAACTGTTGACATGATTAAGTAATAATTCCTGATTTAATTTAGTCGCTTGATTAGTTTAACCCATATATTTTTATGGTAAAATGTGCCAATGAAACTAACAGTCAATGAGAGTATGTCAAATTATGCTTTAAACAACTGCAGTCAGTGTTACACACCCGCAAAGAGTGTGGCTAAAGTATACAAATTTAAAACACACCCATATTTTGGATTATTAAAGATAATTGAAATGAAGTAAAACTGCTGACAGACAGATGTGTCTGGAGCGAAAAATATCTGTTTGTATCCTTTTTTAATCTGAGGGTCCCCTTCAAAAGAAAGATAAGCCCCAGCCATATTGTTTCACACCCATATTTGCAATGCACTCCCTTTCTTTGAAGTTAAATGCAAATGCAGAGGTGATAGAAGGAGTCTGTCTGTGAACCGTGTAGGCGTCTGGCTTTATTTATTTTTAAGTGTCTTAAGACTTCCAGTGTAGTCTTAATAATTGCTCAGCAGGTGTTCATAGGTAAACTACTCAAGACCTTTCTTGCTTTCAGGGCACTCATGACTCACACGTTATATGCAAACAATATTACATATTGGGTTGTATGGGACATCATGCAACGCATAAAGCCTTTTAATCGCAGTACAATTTGAAAGGATTAATAAAGAAGAAACATTGAGTCAAGGTTTCTTGAAATTCAGCAGACAGTTTTGTTCCGAGAATATTTCACACAGGAATTTAGTGGAGGGTCCAGTGAACAACTATCATGTAAAAAGAAGCATTCTGTAAATATCAATGTATTAATAATTGTCGGGTTTATCAGAATTCCAAGTCTTAAACTCTCCTTTTTTCCCCACCAATTTTATTATCTGTTCATTTCGCACCACTCTTCTTTATTATTATAACAGATACCGACCTTTAAGGGTAAAGATTAACACATTTCCTTTGAGACACATAAAGTCTTTTTAGACTGATGCATATGCTACATCACAGGGCATTGTAACACTCAGAGGAAGCACTATCTTCCTTCTTCCACACACATTGGCTCACATTACAGTGACTGAGGGACACTGTGGAGAGAGCGGAGTGAGAGTTTGTTGGTCATCCCAGCCAGACAGCATGCTGTTCTACGGTACTTCTTAAATGCAGGAGTTTGTAAGACTTTGTAGCTGTGTGTCAAGTCTTTATGTATGCTGTCTTGCACATTTTTAACCCAGATTTTGTAATTTTAGATTGGTTTACTGTAATTGGTGTCAATTATAAACAATCAAAAGCCTTATCTATTTTTAAAGCACACTAAATATATTTATTTTTTGACCTTTTAATAAGCTTTTATTTATTTTATCTTATATAATTTAGTTTTTATTAATCTTAACCAGTAACACATTTGCATTTTGTTCTCTATTTTATTATTATGTACAAAAATGACTGGTCATTCTTTTGATTTCAGGATAGAATAATTTCAGGTTCATAATCTCACAATGTTCTACTTGGAAAATATGGTAAAGCACATTTAATCAAAAGCTTTTTGTGTTTTTTATTTTTTTTTTATTTTTCTCATTGGTTTTCTATGTTGAGGATTGTGGATTCGAAAGATTATTTTAAAGTCATTTAATTCAGGCAAAAAAGAAACACGTGCAATTCAAAATGAGCGCCGAGGCTCTTTTTGTTATTAATTAATAATCAAAACTGCAGCATGATGTAAAATCTGTCATACAATTTCTTAAAAAAAAGTCTGTAATAAATGTTTATGACATCATGCATTATTGGCTCAGCAAAAAGTATTTTTAAACATGAATCACATTTTGAGTTTTTTTTTAATTCAATGGTAGGGAAAAGTTCATTCTGTGTCAACGGAGCGGAACAGACCACAGTTCGGACAAAACCTTAATATGGGCTGTCAGGGAGTACCTTACAAAACAGAAGCAAGAGTGACAACCTAAGTCTCTAGGAGAACTGTGTCGGATTTTCTTAAAAGTTGCTTAGGAAAACTATACAATACAGAAACGTGTACCTTAGACAACTCGTGAAAAGATAATTGAATTTCATTTAAAAAATTTGAAGAAATCTTTGCTTTATAGCCAGTCTTATGGATTACTACTAGAAAACAGTTTGAAGACTATTAGAAGATTGCACATTTTACTGTATTATTGATTTTAATCTGTTTACTGTATATTAGTAAATCATTTACATTATTAAAGGTTTTAGTGGAAGGTGAAAGTAAAAACGTAATAGATTATAAAGCCTGTTAAAATTTTGGAAACATTTAATTAAAATTGTCACCTTATTTCCATATTTGGAGAACACACTAACTAATGTATACATGTAGGTTAAACATAAAATAAATGGTAAAGGGAATACTGGACCAACATGGCTACCATTCCATACTTTATACTGGGACTGGAAGCAACTTTATTTGTCTCATTTTAAAGTTGGCTCCAGTCCAAGTATGAAGTATGGAATGGTAGCCATGTTGGTCCAGTATTCCCTTTACTATTCATTTTATATTTACATTATTTAGAGAACAAACAGTGGCTGGAGGGTTATCTATTATCGAATGACCAGCTCAGGAAATATATAACTAGTGAAGAACACTTTCAGCAAATAAAAAAAAAAGGCATGGCAAAGGTTTTTCAGGTGAATGAACTACCTGCACAGATGCCAAGAGTGTGTGAAGATGTTATTCATGCTAAGAGATGATTCGAATTATATATATATATATATATATGTGTGTGTGTGTGTGTGTGTGTGTGTGTCAGAATCTATAAAAACTAGGTGTTTTCAAACTTTTGTCAAGCACTGTAGTTACTTGATCTCATCATAAAAAAACATATTTGCAAACCACTTTAGTTCTAAGAACATAAACATTGTGCAATATATTGCCCCTACTCTTATTCACTGTTCACAGGTATTTGAGTAATTCCATTTTGTCATTTGGTATTAAAGAAACATTTCATTGGCAGCATGTGCTATTGGTTGAAGATGTATCCTGTGTGTCATGCTGTTAATTGATTGATTTATATTTTGGACAGGAAAAGATTAAAAAAACTAGTTGTAGGTATCATGTGGGAGGAAAAAAATACAAATGAGTGATCAGTGAATCAGAATCCTGACATTTACAGCTTGGGTGTGTGTGTGTGTGTGTGTGTGTGTGTGTCAGAATCTATAAAAACTAGGTGTTTTCAAACTTTTGTCAAGCACTGTAGTTACTTGATCTCATCATAAAAAAACATATTTGCAAACCACTTTAGTTCTAAGAACATAAACATTGTGCAATATATTGCCCCTACTCTTATTCACTGTTCACAGGTATTTGAGTAATTCCATTTTGTCATTTGGTATTAAAGAAACATTTCATTGGCAGCATGTGCTATTGGTTGAAGATGTATCCTGTGTGTCATGCTGTTAATTGATTGATTTATATTTTGGACAGGAAAAGATTAAAAAAACTAGTTGTAGGTATCATGTGGGAGGAAAAAAATACAAATGAGTGATCAGTGAATCAGAATCCTGACATTTACAGCTTGGGTTCACTTTCATATGCACACACACGCACGCATACACATTATTACACGCAAATACATTATTGCTCATCATTTCAGAATGATACGACAAAATAATTATTTGTGACCTTTCGGACTGACATAAGACACATACAAACAGTTACACTTGGGTGATATGTGCAGAACTGCGTTGTGGAGTTCCCATGATTGGCTCAAATTCCTCACGACTTGCCAGAACATTAACCATACCCATTTCCCAAAAGTCATCTAACTGCTTTTGTGTATTCGATGGTTAAGCAGTTGTGACATTTTGCATAATGCCAAACTGATGATGCAACTTTGCCGGAAGGTTCGTGACTTTGAAGACAAAGAGGGGCACGCTGAAGCACGTTCCACCAATGAGTTCTCTTGCTTTGACTATTGCAATGCATTACTCACAGGACCTCTTACAATTTGAGATGATCAATTACAACTTGTTCAAAATGCAGCAAGCAAAACATGTACCTGGTGATATTAGAGCAGGGATAGCATGACTTCATCTGGCTTTCCTTTGAACTGATTATAGAAAATCTTTCACACGTTAAAAAATCTGTAATAGTACAGCAAACGTATTAGTATGTAAAGTATGAAACATCTGTTTTCAAGATGACTTTTTTCAGGTTTTAATCACTAAATATTACCATGAAAAAAATCACCTCCATATTTTGTTTTCACTTTAGTATTTAACTAGCTTTAAAGCCTAATTTATTTTATAATAATTGGTTGAACAACAAAATATTTTTAATAGTATAATTGCAATAACAATAATATAATACAATTGCAAAATATTCATGCAAAATAATACATTTGTATTTATTCAATTAATAATATTTGGCAATTTTACTTACTGATTGGATTCATTATTCATGATTAATATTAATACAGTGGAACCCGGTTATGTCGATGTCCTAAGGGGTCGGCAAAACGCATCGAGGTAACCGATGATCGAGATAAATGAAAATCAAAATGGTGGCAGTATATTAACGTGCTTGAAATTTCTTTATGTACATGATGTGCGTTAATAAATGAGAATGTGCATGCACGTGTTTTTGAAGGTTTTTTTACACAACAGCGTTGCCGCGATTTTTTTGATGAAGGCTTGCTATAAAAATACATACAGTACATGTTTATCTGTCAGGAATCCACCTGCGACGCCCCCTTCGGCTCCCTTCAGCGTGTCAGGTGCTTTCTTGGCCGCTTTCTATGAAGCTCCGCTTCAATCGCGCACATATGGTGCTCGTTTATCATCATCACCAGCTTCTATTTAAACTTCCACACTCTCACCGTCCGTTATTGTTGGTATATGTTAGTTCACGGCGGTCGTTGTTATCGCGCATGCGTATCCTGGTACGTGTCTTCCCACCGGCACTCTCTCAACGCCTGCTCTTTTCTTTCCAAAGCGCACCATGGATTCTTCCCCCGATCCCGGTTTATTCTATGATTTTGCTGGTCATCACACGTTCCGCGCCGCCAATCGTGGCTTTCGCCTCCCGTTCATCGCAAACCATTTAACCACAAAAGGCATATGTGCACTAACAGCAGAGATTCACCAGTATACAATACAACACCTGTAGCAGCTGTAAGACTTGATTTTTCCGCCACTTCCGCGAGTTCTTCTGCGGCTGCACCGAGATAACCAACGTTAAATGGCAAATTTTTTTCCCCCTTGTGCTCGAGATATCAGAGTTCGGCGACATAAAAAAATTCGACATAACCGATAAAAAAATGCTTAGAAAAAGCGACAATTTGGCTGTTACACTTCAAAAACGTCGACTTAATAGGGTTGTCGAGGTAACCGAGGTCGAGATAAGGTTCCACTGTATAATAAAATAGCAAAATAGTAATAAAATAAATAATAACATAAGTTTGTATTTATTTAATAATTAAATATTTTCTTATTATACCTATTAATTTACTCTGCTTTTTTAACTTCAATGTAATTATTATTATTATGTAATTATTATTAATATTATTAATATTATTATTGTTGTTGTTGTCTTTGTTGTTTTTGCTATTGTTGTGGTTGTAATTAGTTATATTTAATAATGTATTATATAAAAACATGAACCCTGGGTCACTGAGAAGATTCTATTTAGAAAAAAATGCCACACAATCACTTATATTCATTCGTTCATCTCCGTTAGTGTCTTTCTTTTATCCAACTCAGAGTCATGGTGACTTCCAAGCCTATCCAGGGGACATCCCTGCACATTTAAATACACATTAATACAGTGAGTAAAAAGACACGTGCACATACACAAGACATACACATGATGAAATGCATTCTTCTACTTAGAAAAGGAGTAAATACTTTCACCCCCTCAGTTTACAGATGACTCAGTTGATAAGCCTGCTTTTAAAAAAAGGTATTTCCCCTGAGTATATCACTCACACACACACACACACACACACACACACACACATCCAGTGCCACAAGGCTACTCTTACAAACTCTCTTAGAATAGCTTAGGTATAATGAAGGCCTCTGGAGGCTTCTGGTTTTTCAGGTTACATTAACCGCCTTCGTAAATTTTTTCCCCTTTCTCAGTAGCCCACGCTTCAGAGAACTTTCAAAAAACATTCTCTTACATAGAAAAAAGATTTCATTTATTAATAGGTATATCTTAGTGCATAGAATTTTCTAAATGTTGATTAATTCGTTTCTAAAACTATTACACTCGTATTATATGAAAACATTTTTACATCACAAGACTTTTATTAGTTTATATAGTTTTATATGATCACAATATGCTGGTTTAGTATCAGCGTCGCGATTTGAGAACGTTCGAGGTGAAAACTGCGTTTTTTCTAGATGGCTACAAAAACAAAACACATTTTTTTAACAATGACAAAAAAGAAGAACAAAAGAAAAAAATTAAGAAGAAATCATTATCTTAGAAAGGATATTAAGACAAAACTACTTACAATATTTAGTTCTGGTCCACTAATCTGTGGGCAGCTTTTTTTAGTTTTATAATACAGCATGAGGACGTTTCACTGTTTGCATCACTCAAGCTTCTTGGTGTTTGCTATGTAAATTTTCGATTATGAAACTTTTCGTTTAGGACAATTTAAACAATACATTTATAGCATTTGCCAAATTTCCTTTAAAGCAACAATTATTTCATTTACACAACTGAGGGTTAAGGCAGTTGCAGCTTGTTAGCGCTCTGATTTTATTTTTAATTATTTTATTTTTTATTTTTATTTGTATAGCGCTTTTAACAATGAATATTGTCTAAAGCATTTTAACTGATAGTCTTACATCTTAAAACTCAACCACTGATCTCCCACTTTCTTGTCGGGTGAAAATGAAAAGGGCAAAAGGAAGCCAGTTTCAGTAAATACACAGAAATCATTGCGAGCTAGCTAGCCAGGTAGCGTTTGGGCTAGTTTGTGTCCAGAATGTTTATGAGACTGTTGTATAAAATAAGATTTTGCACTCACAAATGTGCTGTTAGACACAATATCAAAATCTTCAAGCTTTCTGTTTCATTTAATAACTGCACTGTTTGTGGGTCTTTACTTTATAGGGGTCAGTGGTTTATAATTCAATGCCTTTCACAAAGGTTTAATCTAGCACTCTTTAAGATAACCATAAAATAAAGCAACCTTAATACAAATGACAAAAACCAAATGTGATTAATTTGTGCTTAAACTAGAGTACAATAAAGTATAAACTCCTAAGTAAAGTTGTACCTTCTTTCATCATATTTGTCCAATTTCCATTTAGAATATTCCTCAAAATATTCATATCCCAGAGATTCTCTGAAGCAGCATCAGGAAATGTAGTATTGTTTTTCAACACCTTTTTCGTTGGTTTCATGTAGGCGTAATTCTTTTGCCATTTAGATGTTCGTGGTTGTTGCGATTACATCTGGAATGCGTTTTCTTTTCATTTGTATAAAATGCATGGTCTTTTGTACTCAACCAATAATGCCTGAAGATTTTTCTTTTCAGAAAGTGTCTCATAGGATGATTCATGAGTTGGGTTGGAAGACACAAACAGATTATTATTATGGGATTAAGCCTAATTATTAGTTTTTTTTGAATGAGAGATATTTTCCATTTTAAGTGTAATAGTATGTGTGTATCTCTATTAGCTTGTTAAACATATACAGTTCTTGTTTTGGCATGTATCGTTCCTGTATCCTGTGACCAATGCTTTGGATTGCAGTGGACTCTAGTTTAGAAGGTCACAACTTCAAATTTCAGGACCATCATGCTGCCACTGCTGGGCCCTTAAACCAGGCCTTTAACCCTTAACTGCTCATTTGTAAGTCTCTCTGGATAAGGGTGTCTGCCAAATGCCATAAATGTAAATGCTTATTGATTAGTGTCTGAGTATGAAGTTTACTGAGGTCTTGGTGTTACTGGAAAGGTTTAAGAAACAATTAAATAAAATGTGCTTCATGTTATGATAAGGTTTAATTTACAGGATCAGTTCATTATTACCTCACCCCACTTCACCTCGAGTGATGCTGTTTTAGGAAAATAATCAATGACACAGTGGTGCAATGTTGCCTAATGTAAAACAGAGTTACTTAGTTAGCTTACTATAATAACGTTGAGTATTGTCTAATAAATTCATGTTTTACTCTTGGTATACGGTATGAGAGGTATTTGTCAATTATTAAAAACAAATTTATATAAATAATGACCATACAATTTTTTTTTTATTTACAGTTGTGAAACATCAATGCTGACAAGTTAACTCCAGTTATAAATCCCTATCAGTAAACAGTTGATAACCTCGACAATAATGACTGGATAAAGGAATGAATATTTGCTGTAGCCTAAATGAAGTTTGGTTCCTCTCAAGATCTTTCCCTCATGTCAGCTCAGGTAGTTCCTTTTTACTGCTGCATCTGTCCCTTTAATTAGGGATAAACTTAAAGGGATTCATTTATTAATTAAATTTTATTCCCCATCTATTTATTCTGTGTAGCTGCTTTTGACATTGTCCATTGTTAAGTGCTCTATATAAATAAAACTCAATTGAATTACACAGAAACTGCTTTAATATAGGAAGTGTTTCTCCACCAGGTTTAGTTTTTCCTCTCTTAAACTTACTTCAACAAATGAAATGCAACTTATCATGATATTAAAGGGGAAAAAAGGAAAATACAAACTACACCATCATGAAGACTTTTCCCATTGGACAGCCATAAGTTGTCCAATATAACATTGGAGACTCCTGGACAAAAAAGGGCCTAATTACAAAAAAAA
>MU551640.1:531097-553467 GCA_024362625.1 Silurus asotus
TATATATATATATATGTGTGTGTGTGTGTATATATAAACTTCTGACCAATCAGAGTAAAGAATTGTTGTACATCTAGTTTATTACCAAGCAAGCACAATATAAACAACTACTTGGTGTTGTTGTCTTTTGATATCTAATTATTTGAAAAACCACAATTGGTACTTATAATTCTGCACTTCCATGAGCCTGTGTGCTCACACTTGCGACTATTGATGTGTTTTTGTATCCTGTAAGCATGGTGTATAATGTGGGAGATCAATTCTTATAACATAATAGAAACTTGTAGTAGTTTCAGTATATCTGGGTTATGACACGTTTGATTCACTTGCTTTAATTGAACCTTCATGCACATGTGCTCTTTTCAGTGCAAGCAGGAAGTAAAGAGTTTTTGATCATGTGACCATTTATGCAGCCATCATGAAAAATGAAAAGGTTGATAAAATCAAAGCATTATGCAATTTTATTTAACTGTATTTTGCTTTTCAGTGATGAAGTGAAGACACATTTATAGGAGTGTTTATGTGTGTGTGTTTGTGTGTGCGAATGTGGGTGAGCGTGTGTCTGTGTTCTTTCAGGACATGATTCAGAAGTGTCGAAGAGAGAGCCGTGTGGTGTATCTCTTTTCTAAATGTTTGGACAGAATGGGATTTTATCAATGACAAATAATCTTATTAAAGTTAAAAATAATCTTCTCCACATGCTACAAGATCAACCTGCAAACAAGTTTACATTGTAAAATGTAAGGCTTTCCAAACATCTGGTTTCTTGGAACTTTTTGATGGTCAGTGACTTTGGTTTTCTTGGTGTTCTGAGAACATTATGTAATCATTCCTATAATGCTGACGCATCCTAGCTGTAGGAACATTAACACAAACCGTTTTATGGTGTTGCCTTTTGTAGCATCAACTTAGGAACGCTGCGTAAACAACGTTCTAATAACAAACCCAATCATTATTACAGATGTTTATAGAACATTGGAGGGCGTGAGTTTTCCAATATTACAGCTTAAGTTTCAAAATTTAAAATTGTGAATTCACAGAAAAAAATGCTACACTGATTTTCACGGTTTTTCAAAGAAATATTTGTTAAATGTAAATTCAAATGTAATTACATTTACGGCATTTAGCAGGCAGCCTTATTCAGAGCAACTTTTGTTAACAATTACCTCATTTATATACTTAAACACTTACTCAAGAGCCCACCAACTTCCCATTACTTTTCCATTCATTTGCTAAACTTGTTCAAATGTTTATTAATTTTAATTCAATTACCTGTGAACAGTACTGTATTATATATATAGCACAATTTCCATTTTAGATGCTTAGCTACTATTTAGTATACCTCCTTGTTTAAAGTTCATAGTTTTCACTCATTAAATGTTTATCCATAACTTTTCACTTTACACTTGACTGTCACACCCATATGTACATCTCATTCCAGATTCACCAATAACACAATACAACACTTTACAAGCTTTATTTTCACTAGATTCTATGTGACTGTGGAGATACTGTGTCCTGCTGTATACTGTGTCATAAAAAAACGTTACACCATTTCCTTTAATGGTCAGATTGTAAGGTTTATACTATTATATTTGTTTTATATTTGTATTTTCTTATATTTTCTTATATTTTAAGAAAGTCCAAGCATGCAGTCTAGAATGTGTTGTGTTTTTTTTTTTGTTTTTTTTGTTTTTTGTAGTGTATGCGGGAAAAAAATACAATGAACAAAGATTTTAATTCTTGGATATGGTTGCCCAATATTTTGGAGAGTTCATTCTCCAATACTGCATGTAGTGGCTTGTTAGGCCTGTTGGGTTACATCCAATGAAAAGACATTATTATATGTATATATATATATATATATGTAGCCTTTCTCTCAGCCTTTTGCTGTGTCTCTTAAACGCCACACACAGATATGTCCAAGACTTCTGTTTTGTAACCGTTGTGGTTCTGGGAAATGAGCCTTTTGCTCAAATCACCCACTCCCAAAAGAGTGACATTACCCAGCTTATCTCTCAGAGAGCTTGTCTCAACGCTTTAAAGAGAACACAGGGTTTTAAGTTCCCCTTAAAACACAAAACACATACTCATGGCAGCAGAGAGAAGTAAAAAAAAAAAAAGGGGGGGNNGGGGGGGTGGGAGAAAAGACCTCGCACTCAACTCTCTCGTGTTTCGTATATTCGGGTTGTGTGTGTATGTGTGTGTGTTTGTGTGTGTGGTAGTGGGGTTTTGCTGGCTGCATTGGTATCACCGGAGAAGTAGCTGCGTGCCGGTGTGTAACGGAGCGAGCCGATTACAGTGTGTATCAAAGCGATCACCACACTCTCAGGAGAGCAAGAGGGACTTTCCCAGCCCCTGGCCCTCTGCCTTTCCATTTTTTAACAGCTAAAATGGACCTAAAGCTGTATAGTGAAAAATTGCCAAGAGCGGCTTAAAGCTCTTCATGACATAAGAGGAAGGAAATATGGGTGCATGCAAGGTAATAGGTGCAAAATGTGCTTTTCCATTTCACAGTGAATTAGCGTGCCTAATGCAGACACGGTTGTGGAGATACACATATTGGTATGCCGCAGAGAGGTTTTGGGTCAATCTCTGGGTCAAGCTCATCTCTCTTTACCCTCAGACTCTGATTGGAAGTCCCATCCCCCCAAGGCCTTGGGTCTTCTTGGCAAAGAGACTGTCAGCTATCTCATCAGTCCTCTGGTGAGGCTGATATCGAGAGCCAGGGCTGCCACACAGACTCAAAGACCCAGTCTCTATCTCTCTCCTTCGTTCCTTTCTTCATCTCTCCTAGGCATTTTCTAAAGCCCATGCACAATTATGATGTTTCAAGGCAACACTGAAGCTGTTTCTTTAATTAGATTTTCAGCAGGATGGAGTTCACATCTTGTGGAACAGCCTGAATTCATGTCTTTAATAATGTGTGTATAAAGTCTTGATAGTGTTTTAAAGCATGTTTATATCCCAACACCTTTTTCCTATATTACACAAAAGTTAGCATGCATGCACACACACGCACACACACACACACACACACACACACACACACACACACACACACACACACATACACAAACAGGAAGCAGATCACAGCAGAGCTTTTGTGAGTGCCGAGGCTCCAGCGTTTTTTTGGAGCACGGTTCGAGAGCAGCTCTATCATGCCTGAGCACCTTTTCTTAACACACAGAAACAACACGGCTTTCCTCTCACTCCATTATCCCTTATCCCGCTATTTTATCCCGCTATTTCTCTTATTGCTTATCTGATTTCCATTGTATTAGAAAAGTGGACGGCTCTCTAATGACCCTGCCTATTTAAACAGCTGAATGCAGCCAGCAAGTGCACTGTTTAACAGCCTCTCATCATACACACACACACTTTCATGCACTCTACACCAGGCATGCATTGTTTTGGATTCTATTTTTATTATTTTTGAGACTCGATTTGTTGTATTATTTTTGAAAACATTTTGCTAAAAAAAAAAAAAAGTACATTCATATGTAAATTTACAATGGAATATTTCATAATACACTTTTACACCATGACTATCAGATATCAGCGCTTGTTTAAGCCCACTTTTCCTCACTGTAACTAATTAAATGTCGCTAACCTTGAAAAATAAATATATACTACATGGCTTTTTTAAACATCCAAATCCACATTTAGTCCCCATTATTATGTTCTATGTTCTTCATTGTTCCATGCTATAACAATCTCCACTCTTCTGGGAAGATGTTCCACTGTATTATGTTGTGTGGTTGTGGAGATTTTTGGTCATTCATCATTAGTAAAATCAACTACTGATTCAGGGAGAGGAGGCCTGGGATACAATGTTCCAATTAATCCTAAAGGTGAATAAATTGCGCTGGATAAAAATTGGATAAAGTCAAAGTTTAATCGCAGGCTAATCAAGATTTTCCACTCCAACCCATATCTTTATGGATCTGGCTTGGTGCACTGGGGGCATTATCATGCTGGAATAGGTTTGAGTCTCCTAGTTCAAGTTAAAGGAAATTATAATGCTACTGCATTCAAAGACATTCCATACAATTGTGTAACCGTGTGTGGAAGAACCACATATGACTGTAGAAGTCAAGTGTCCCAATTTTCTTTTTTCCATATACTGTATTTTTCCTGTATGATTTCCTGTCTTATTTATCAGCTTCATTGTTTTGTGATTGTTAAGTTAATGTAAAACTCTTCAGTGTAATGAATACAATTATGCAGTCCAAGAGCTTTAACTGATGTTCACATAAAACATCAGAATGGGGAATAAATGTGCAAATAAGAGACTTTGGTTGTGCAATCTGGCTGGTTTGAGTATTCACGCAGGACTTTCACCTACAGCAGTCTCTAAAGTTTATACAGCATGGTGTGGGAAAAAAAAAAAAAAAACAAGCAAAAAAAATCAAGCAATGATTTTGCAGGTGTTAGAGAATGCACAACATTCTGAAACATGAGACAGATGGGCTACAGTAGCATAAAACCAGATAAGGTTTTCCTGTCATGAATCAGAAGAGGAATCTAAAAGTACAGTGGACATAATGTCATCCAAAGATCAAGATAAGATAAGATAAGATATACCTTTATTCGTTCCACAGGGGGGAAATTTCTTAACATCAATCATGTTTTTCAAGTGTTTAACCATCAAATTTCAGTTAGTCTGTGCCTACAACCATGTCACAGTCACTGTCATTTTCCCCATGTTTGATTGCCAGATTGGCAAAAATAAACTTGCAATATCTGAGGAAAACTGTATGGTGGATTTGGCTTTGATTCCTCTATACAGGAATTTCCATGACCCAGGACAAAACCTTGCTTGGAAACCTGTTTGTGTGGATTCCCTTGTCTTGCATTTCCATTCACTCACACACACACACACACACACACACACACACACACACACACACACACACACACACACATCAAAGATCAATATCTCCTAGAGCTCAAAGGCAGGGCAAAAAAGAAAAAGGAAAAAGACAGTAGATACACTCAAAGACAATCTGGAGGAGAGTGAACTGAAGAACAAAAGGGAGCATATATATATATAATTTTTTTTTTTTTCAACACTAAACATATAAAATCTTTAAAAAAGTATAACTGCCATTATGTTTAGATTGATTTTGACTGGCATAAAGAAAAAAATGACACAGTGATACAAGTGATTTTTAGTCATTCTCTAGGCTACTCCAGCTCTGAGCTCTGAGTTTGAGTGTTAGAAAGTTAAGCCATATCGTGTAGCAGGTCTTTTAAAATAAACCTGGCAGTAGCTGTTAATCTATCTATTACATTTTTGGCTGTGTTTACACAGTCTGGAACTTCCAGTAACCATGCCCTGCAGCTAGAGTGGAATATTCAAATCGCTTGCTCCACTCACTGTACATTCTCACTTATCTTCCAGTCCACTACGACACACAATGCCATTCAAATCAGATCAAACGCCACTGCTCAGTCCTGCACTGGTGCTATATTTGGCTGCTATTTTCTCCATCAGGTAGCCAAGCCTTTGGGCTACGTGTTGCCTACACAACACTGGGTTATCTGATATATTAATCAAAAAACGGCTGATAAAAATATCCTGCAGTTATTACATTATAGGCCATGACGTCACCGTTGAGTATCTTTACCACCACAATGGCATTTCATTCAAAAGTTCTGTTTGGATTTTTTTTTCTTGCACTTTTTTTCAGCAACGAACAATGACATCAGCTCTGCCTCTCCTTCCCTCATCATATAACTCTCCAGTCCGGACAGTAACGGGTTAGCTGGGCTCCAAATATTTCTGCTCTCACCGGTTATATATTAGGAATCTGCTGTTTGTTACGAGTAGAGTAAATGAACGGGGGTTTGTTTATCTTTGTTGGAGTGCGCAAGAGTGAACTAGCTTGAGGAAAAAACGAGGGGGAGAGCGAGAGAAGCTTCTCTATTTAATTTCTGCTTCATCATTGGGAAATGTGAGGAATGTATTAGAGGATACGTCTCTCTAGAACTTACGCAGGGCTACTGGAGACACACACATATGGCCTTGCTTTTGCTCTTGCTCACTCATAAGCACACACACACACACACACACACACACACACACACACACACACACACACACACATATACACACACATGCAGGTCAAAGTTCACCGGTACCAGATGGATACTTTGTGGGCGAGTGTCATCATCATCATTATTATTTCATCTCCTTTTTAGGCAGTACTAAAAAAGACCAACACAATGCAAGTATTATAAATACATAAGCAAATCACTAGAAAAAGGAACCAAAATAACAGTGGCTGGTGCAGTGACGTCAAACATGAAAGCAGTTTTGGTGTTTTCTCTAGATCTGATTGAAGTCATTAGCCGGTTACGAGAACTAAACTGTTCTAAAATCTGTGTCTGTGCATGAGTGTGTGTATATGTGTGTATTTTAGACAACAATCGGCAAAGTTACGGTTCTTTAAGGCCAGCACAGGGAAACACTATTACGATTCTGAACTAATACTATATAGACATTTCGGTTTACTTTTTTTTTTTTTTTATTGAGTATTTTATTTTATTTTATTTTTGGTGTTGGTGATGTTGAGATGCAGCAAACTGGAACTTTTTTAACTGATAAAATGCTTGGTAGGGGTGTGACGCAATGTGCCTAAATAACAATAGATAGTGAATTGTGAAGTAGTTAAACGTTAACATTACATTCGTTCATTCATTCATGTTCGGTAAACACTTTATTCCAGAAAACGGCTGGGCTCAAGCTCGGCAACGCTGTTCAAAATTCAGAAGGATTCACCCCTAAATGGGACACCAGTCCTTATCACAAACACATCCACACACACAAAATGCAATTCCAATATTACAGTGTCATTCTGGCACACCTGTATATCCTTATCACCTCACAAAAGCAGGTTCTGAGGTTTGTGCCTGTCCTTGGATAATGGCCCTTGTATAGTTTCTGATGTTTTCCCATGTCCATGTGGGTTTCCTCAGGGTTTTTAAGTTTATTCCTACATCCCAAAAACATGCTAGCAGCTGGCCTCCGTATAGCTTTTTTTTTTTTAGAGGACGCTAAAAGAGGAAAGCTAAAAACCCCAAACAATCTAAAGAAAACTAAAATACATCCTCAGTGCATGTAGTGGAATTAAAGATTTATAGTTTTATTATAAATTTGTATGTTGTAATTACATTGGGTAAACAGACTCTTGGCTAATTGCTTAGGTAATGTTAATTGTGAAATACAATACAGTTGAACCTCGATACTCGCGACCTCGTGACCTTGATAGTTTCCGACTTTTCATTTGGAACCTGACTAAGAGCAACTCGCGAAAAATCTTTTTCAAAAATAGTTTGCGAGAAACCGCGAGTGGTTCGAAAGTTCATTTCAAAATAGAGTTTGTACAAATAATTGACAAAAATGTTTAAAAAACTATTTTATTATTGTATTATTCATTTAAATTAGTAAATAGAACATTTATGACAAGTAATTCACAATTTTTGTTTACAGTACAGTACATGTACAATTCCACTTGAAAAAGGAATCATCAAAAAGAGAGAGTCGCGATTTTTCTGGGTCATATAAGGTAGCCCCCGCGTGTGTATCAGGGTTGCACTGTATATAAAAAATAAACACACCTAGCTACACCTGAGCTATCTACTTAAGAATTGCACATAATTTACGAAACTTTAGCCTCTTGGTAAAACTGATTTGTGTTCCTGGCATTTTTAAAATCACATAAGATGTAAACAATCTAGATCTGTGTTATAGGCTTCTGGACAGAACCTCTGAATTTATTTTTTCAACAGGTAAATAAATCTGGCTCCTGTGTAAGGCAGCCATTGTATTAGAAAATGTCTTTCTGCTTTTCAGCTTTTCTCTTTATCTCCAAATTCTCTCGTTCTCTTATCCGACATTAGTCGCTATGGTGAATCAAACCATCATCTCCATGACAACTCAGGCCTTCGACAGCCGTGTTCCACACCAAACACGCAACAGGCTCCTACGCACGGCTGCCCAAAACGCTGCTCCGTGTGTGTGTGTGTGTGTGTGTGTGTGTGTGTGTATGTATGTGTGTGTTGTTAATACACAAGGGGTGTTAGAGAAACAGCCTAATTACAGATCTGTGATTTATGCAATAGCAGGACCTTGTTTACAACTGCTGCGTCCCTCCTTTTTTTTTTTTTTTTTTATAAAAGCCTTATTAATAGCCATATCCGTTTTGCCACCTTTTCAGCTTGCTTTGATCCTGATTCTACATATAGCATCTTCTTTAAGCTGAATGTTATTAGAAGTTAGATAACTCCATGAGCAGATTCTATTCATAGTAAGCAAGGAATGAGTTTTTACTTACAACTAAGAAGTTATTAGATAAGAAACAAGCTTCTTTTTTTTAAAAAAAAGGACATGAGAAGAAGTAAGGAAAGCTCTTATGGTTTGCTGGAAACTATTCCATCAACGTATTTTATAAGCAAATTAAAAGTTGATTTAAATGTTTTATTAATTTTTTGTTTATTATCATACTAGGGAAAGGTCTTGCTGGTTTTTATGGACTGATTCTGAGAAAAATACCAAAAAAGTTAAAATCTGTGGAGCTCAAAGGTTGATGAGCAATCAGCTGACATTTTTATGCTATATACTTTACCTATTGTTGTAAAATAACAAGGAAGCAGAGGCAAATTTAGCTATTCTATTCAACTAGTGCATATAGTAAATGAATAAAACAAAAATAGATAACAAAGAAACCCTAACCTGAGCTTGATGTGGACTGTGGACAATTACAACAATCATGGAAAAACAAATGTGAGACAAAAAGTGCTGTGAAAGGTTATATACAAGTGCTAATTGCTAGGGAATGTGAATCAGGTGCAAACACCTGGTGAGTTACAGTGGCTAATGGAAAACGTTGTCTTGTGTCTCTATGCCTAATTCTGTACATGTTAATCTGTCCCAACATTATAATTGCTCCTATAAACTACTTTATCTCAAAATCCAGAGCAACAAGTATAATGTTCGAGATCAACAGTAATAATACTGCAGCAAACAACCCTCCTCCTTTTTTAACAGTTTTCAATCTGATATTAGTCATTTTCTTATTGAAGACAGACCGGAAGTCTAGTTAATTTTGTGTCTGATGTCTAAAGAGTACTGCATGAAACACATTGTGTAAGAATGGACTCAAAAGCTTTATTAGACAGCAGGCATGAGATATGTAAATGAAACACGCTCCTACCTCTTCCTGCCAGCTGCCACTTTTCCACAAGCTACTGTTTTATTCTATTTCAGTCTTATTTAGAAGCACTATTAATAGCTTGATTTTAGTTTTGCATATTCAATGTCAGTACATCATGATTTATTAAATGATTTCATGGTTTAGAATATTTAGTTTTTGTTTTTTGTTAACTATAACATCTCTGAGACACTTACGCCAGTATGTTTGTGCAAAGGTTTGCATGTTCTCTCCTGCATTTAAATGTCATCAGTCTTTTTCGGGTTTTCACACAACTCCCAAAAACATTGAGTAGACTGGGGACTCTAAATTCTCTTTAGATTAAACTGAGCATGTAAATGTGTGTGTGAATGGTAGAATCCTCTCTAGTATTGTTGTGTATTTCCAGCAGATTTAATTCTGGACTGGGTTTAATTAAAGAGAACACTTTTCACAATTGTTGTGAGAAGAAAAGCATCTCAGAACACGCAACTTGTTCAATTCTGATGAATTACAACAGCAGAAGACGTCATCAGGATCCAATCTGGTTAGCCAAAAACAGGAAGCTGAGGCTTCAGTGGGTATAGGTGCACAGAAACTAGATTGTTGGATATGGGAAAAAAATCTTTAGCTGATTTGATGAATCTTAACTTCTACTGCAACATGCAGAGGGTTGGTTGAGAAATGAATGTTGACATTATGGCTCTATTAATCCAAATGGTGATGTAATGGTGTGAGGAATGTGGCATATATTCAGCTCTTCACCCTAAATGAAGCTTTTTCTGAAAGCCAAAGCCTATCTGAGTTTTGTTGTTGATCACACCTATAATATCCACAAGTCTAGCAGTTTTTCTGGCCTCTATGGTACCAGATCTGAATCCAGCAGAGCACCTTTGGGATGTGACTTGTGTTCAATCTGCCCAAGTTCTCCCACCCCACCCAACTGCTTCGCTCCCTTCACTGGCTTCCAGTAGCTGCACATATGAGATTCAAAACACTGATGCTTGCCTACAAGGGCAAAAATGGATTAGCACAATATTACCTCAGAGACCTCATCACACCTTTCACTGCACCATGCTGTATGAGATCCTCCAGCACTGCTCGACTGGTACCACCTTCTCTCAGAATAAGAGGTAAGTATACTTTAATGCCCTTCTCTGAATGAACTTCCCCTAGATGTCGGAACAGCGGAGTCCCTGGCTATCTTTAAGCGAAGGTTGAAGACCTACCTCTTTCTGAAACACTCAAATTAGCACTTTCCAAATTTGTTTTGTAAAAATCAAGAGTTGTAGTCTGATTTATCTCAAGTTTGTAATCTAGCGTACCAGTGTAGATTTAATCATTGCTAAAGACTCAAAGCACTTTTGTACGTCGCTCCGGACGAGGGCGTCTGCTAATTGCCACAAATGTAAATGTAAATGATGTAACAAGAAATTCATAGCACTCATATGCAGACATATCAGCAACAATTTCACAGCGCAGGATCTCAAAAGAATAGTTCCAGCAACTTTTGGAATCCATACCATGGAGAGACCTGAGGCTGTTCTGAGAGCAAAGTTAAATCCCACCCAGTATTAGTACCATTGTTCTTCATAAAAATGGCTGGCTATACTGTATAGTGAGCTTGGTAAAGGCATGATTTGTTTCCCTGTTTCATACTTCCTCATAAAACATTTAAAGACCAATACAATGTAAATATCACTTTAAATATTTGCTTATTATTTAGGTGACTGTCAGGTTGCAGCCTACCAACAACTCAAGCAAACACAGCAGCCTTTAAATATAGACTCCAAAACTCTCAGACACCAAACAACTGCTTGAACACACCTGTGTTCAATAACATCCCACTCTCAAACACTATTATAAAAGGACTCAGTTTCATACACACACAGTAATTGCTCAGTTTCCACCTTTGTAACACTTTGATTCTGATTGCCATATTGTTTTTTGACCTATTTCTATCCCTAGTTCATGATTATAGCCTTGTCTATAATCTATGTTTTGTTTGTTTGTTGATCGTCTGGAATTTTTTTTCTTGACTATATTTGGATTATTCTGCCCTGGAATTAATAAAGAATTGTTTTACCTGTGATTATGTCCATCAATCTCCTAATTACATGGCAGTTATGCGCACATAAAGAATTAATTTTTACATGTACATCATATTTGGCAGACACACTTATTCAGAGTGACTTACA
The DNA here is from genome assembly GCA_024362625.1 of Silurus asotus. NCBI lineage: Eukaryota > Metazoa > Chordata > Actinopteri > Siluriformes > Siluridae > Silurus > Silurus asotus. The sequence continues at coordinate 542,493 of MU551640.1, forward strand.
ATAATGTAATTTCTACAATTAAACAGACAAGGATTAAAGGACTTGGTCATGGACTCACTGTGATTACTGTAGGTATGTACAAACAAATCCAGGCCCCTAAAAGTTTCTTTACATCCTACACCAGAGGGTATACTATTTAGAACGGGTTTTAAGTAGAATACATTAAAACATATAAAAACCAAGACACGTTTGAAAAGAAGCTAAGAACACGAACTTTCCAAAGAGCACTTCCTTTTTTAAGTGTATTCAGTAGGTCCGCTTGGAGCTTGGTTCACAAACACACACACACACATACACACATCTAAACACACATACACATATACAAACAAATACACGCTCTTACAATTGAATACATATATAGGCTACAGTTTATGTAAAAACTGTAAAAACTTTCAGTTATTCTTATCCTTCTAGACATATTTAGTCCCCAACAAGATCTTAGATATGTACACACACACACACACACACACACACACACACACACACACACACACACACACACACACACACACACACACGCACACACACACGCACAAACACACAGGGCCAGGTTCAATGCTCAATGAAAAGAGAAAGAGCTTGAGTTTATCTTGCTTTCAAAGGCAGAGTTCTATACCAGGGAGATGGAGATCTCTCTGTAGTTTTCTCATTTTCTCCTAGCGGTACAAAGACGTCCCCTTACACAATCAGACACAGTCGTCATGGGGGACTGTGTTAGCTGTTACACAAGCCCCCACTGGAAACAGGATGCTGCTTTATCAACATGCAGATAGACACGCTGAGCGAACATACAGGCAAACTCTGTAAATGAAGCTTTTAAGGGAGTTTGTGTGTGTGTGTGTGTGCGTGTCTGTCTGTCTGTCTGTCTGTATGTCTGTCTGTCTGTCTGTCTGTCTGTCTGTCTGTCTGTCTGTGTATGCACTATTTTGGCCTCAGTTGCCTCTGCTGTGGTGAGGAAAGTGTTAAAAGCAACACATGGTGAGCTTTATATTGAGTAGGGTGAATCAGCACAGGAAAAAAGAGAAGGAAACTGTTGTGGTTGAACACACACACATGCATGCACCCAGAAATATCTCAATCAGAGTAAGCGACAAGTTTCATTCATAAAAAGCAACACAGTCCCCGCCCAGACAAAACCTGTCATCATCCTGTCATGTGACCCAGAGAGAGACAGAGAGAGAGAGAGAGAGAGAGAGAGAGAGAGAGAGAGAGAGAGAGACGAGGATGTTGTTAGATCTCGTCATTGTTGGTTCCAGTTCCTTGGTTTGTGAAAGTTGGAAACACCACGAACGTCACGTGGACACAGTTCACTTTCCATTGTGCGTAACCCACCCCCTCATCCACATACACACACACACACACACACACACACACACACACACACACACACACACACACACACACACACATTGTATGAAAAGTACAGTGGAGTCACCAGCTGCCATCCTATCCACCCACAAACTGCACCATTGCAACAAACCTCTTTCCATCATTTTTTTTTTTTCACAAACTCATAGACAGACAATAAGAGTATGACAGAAGCATTTGTGATGGCATCGTGGAAAAAAAAAGGAAAAAGTGGCAGAGAACGTCAGAGAGAGAGAGAGTGAGAGAGACACGAATGTGTTTCCTTATGGTCATTATTCTGTGCTAAGTTTATTCCGGTTTGAGGAACTGAAGTGTTCTCTATTCAACTCACTTTCTCCTTTTAAACCCATGTTCACATCAGACAAATCTGCAGACTATCATTAAGCAGGCCCGTTTCAAAGAGGTGAAAGGTTTCTTTTCATGTAATTACTAAGTTGGACCAATGTCCAGCCCAAACCTGCAGATTCGGTTTGTGTATGTGTGTGTCCTCGTGTGTCAGTGTCTGTGTATGTGTATACGATTGGTGCTATTTCAGTTCATTTCAGTTCAGAGACCGAAAATATGTAGGTGTGTGTCTGTGTCACTAAAAACTCATGACCTAAATCCACTTCCCTTTTGCCCAGGTATGTCAGTACTGATCACATGAACATGGTCAAATGGTGAACACTTCTGTAATATATCCAAATAAGGGTGCACTATGTAACATCTGAATCTGTATGAAGACATTTTAAAACACTGAACTTACACACATCGACACACACACACACACACACACACACACACACACACACACACACACACACACACATGCACACATGCACACAAGCACACAATACACATAGCTATACAGAAATACACATATAGATACACACACACACACACTCACCCACACATGCAAACATGCACATAATACACATAGCCATACACAAACACACACATAGATACACACTCACACACACACACACACACACACACACACACACACACACACACACACACACACACACACACACACACAAAATACAAACCCACATACACACTCATATATATATATATACATACACACACACACACACACACACACACACACACACACACACACACACACACACACACATAACACACACGCAGACACAGACACAGGTGTAGGCGTGGTTTTTCAGACACACCTACACACTCTTCTGACTTTCTTCTCTATTTTTCAGCTTGTCTTGTGACAGTCACCCAGACAGGAAGCAGACAGGTGCAAATGCAAAGGTCAGGGGTCAGAGCTAACTTTGGAAGTGAATAAAATCTTAAAGAATATCAATCCACAATTAAAAATGTTCTCATCTCTCTCAACCATTGAAATGAAAAGCTAGCAAAGCAAACAGATTCCTCGTAGTTTCTATTAAAACTCTGAAGATTATATTTATATGGTTATTAGCATTTACGATAGAAAACGGGTTTTAGTGTGGCATTTGAGTGATTACCACAGGATATTAGTAATAATTAATCAGTAATAGAGAGTGTCATGTGACCACACATCAGGTAAATTCGCTTGGGGCTGCAGTTGCATTCAGAATTACAGATACCCATTTATTTAACTCAGAAATGTCTTCGGGTGGTTAAAGCCAAAAATTATGAAATGAAGTGACATAAAAAGGGTTTAAAGCCAACAAAACTGCATTTTAACATAATGGACAAGTAATGGCACAAATCGCATAAACAACTAATTTTCTGTTCTATATCAAGAAATCCAGTTGATGAAAGAAGGATGAAGGAAAAACATGAACTGGAGCCAATAATAAATGAACAGAACGTGCCGTTTAAGAAAACCAATTAATAACAAAGTATTGTGATGTAAGCCTGAAATGGATTCTTGTCCGTTAAACATGTTTTATTCTCATACAGTGACACTGTGTCCTACATTTTATATCTTTAACTTTCTAAAATGTTTCAGATGTTGAAATGTTAAAATCTTTATTATTGATATCTTAGTGGTTAAGATACAGGACTTGCATTTACATTAATGATATTTGGTAGACTAAAAAATATACATATATATATGTATATATGTCATCAGTTCACATCACAGAACATCCAGGCTGCATCTCCTGGGCCCTTAACCACTAAACTGCTCGGTTGTATAAATGTAAATGTAATAATTGTAAAATGCATCTGCTAATAAACATAAATTGATGTACAGTATTGCAGCTTGTCACAATTATAATGCATTAGAAATGTGCCTACATTGTGTACTACATAAATTTATTGGGCAGGGCTTTGTATGAGTAGTGTACACATTACGTCAATTTGCATACAGCCTTACACAATTTACACCTTCACATTCGTCACTAATTACTTTTACCATTTGTTTCCCTGCTGATCACATGGCAACATACACAACAAGATTGATAAGCATACAGCAAGCAGATTGTGATAAATTGTCTAAGAGATTTTACACAACTGGTTAATGTGAGTTATGCTAGTTAGTAAAACTGTATGCTGTTTGTGGGTTTGCTACTCACTGTAAAATGGCATGTCAAAAGGAACATACTGTATATAATAAACAGTCTATAGGCCACATAGGAGGCTATGGGTAGTTTGGTATGGTCGAATCAGCAATGTATTTCATTTTGAATAAAGTAGTGGGAGGATGTGCACAGACCACTGTACAAATCCATGTGCGTATGTGTGAATTTGTGCTTTGTGTACGCTGTATGAGTGTATGAAGGACTGAAAAAAAAGAAGGGTGCTCTGTTCTTTTTGGTTTTTATTATGTCACTTTTTTTTCCACTGGAAAGACTCTTGTCGTCACAATTATGAGTCATATTTACAAAGACTATCTCTGAATGGAGCTAGTGAGACCCCTCAATCACACACACATGCTTCACACATAGACAGCCAAATGGATAACAGATCAGCCAGATGCCTCGGAAAAACATAATTTATGGGTTTTAGGCAGCAGTGCATCCTAATACACACTTTATAGCTTACTCAGAGGAATCAGATTTATTTTTTATAACATATAAAAACATATAACCATCTCTATAGGGTCAGTTCTTTTCCTATACTTGTTTATAGGTCACTAGTTATAGAGACCTCATGTTGCAGAGGAGTTACTGATCAGAAGGTCATGAGTTCAAACCCGAGCAACTCCATGCTGCCATTGTTGGGTGCCAGAGAAAGGCATTTAATCCTCTCTACTCCAGTGGCCCTGTATCATGGGTGACCTCTTGACTTGACTTGAGTCTGCACTCTGACCCTAACTTCCTAAAAACAGACTGCTTCTTCTTTTGAAAAAGATTTACACCGATCAGGCATAACATTATAACATTATGAACAGTGAAGTGAATAACACTAAATATCTCTTTGTTATGGTACCTGTTAGCGGGTGGGATATATTAGGCATCAAATTATGTCAAAATAGGCATTTTGTCCTCAAAGCCTATGTGTTAAAAGTAGGAAAAATGGGCAAGTGTAAGAATTTGAGTGAGTTTAACAAGGGCCAAATCTATCAAAAGTGGTCCAAGGAAGGAACAGAGGGGAAGCAGCAACTGGGTCATGGGTGTCTAAGGTGCAGTAATGTATGTGGGGAGTGAAAGCTGCCCCGTGTGGTCCGATCCAACAAGCTAATGCTGTTAATGCTCGAAGTGTCAGGACTATTTTGGCAGAAAAAGGTGCAATCTGGCTAGACAGATTGATTAGCATACACATGTGACAGACACTTGTTTCAGGGTCTTTGTGGAGCCACTGATGAAACTAAGCAGAATCAGTAAAACTGTAAAGTCATCATATTATCTTCCCTGCACTTAACTAACATTTAAACATATTGAGAGAAAATAAAGAAGCTAGCAGGACTAACATTAGGTTTTGTATTTGCAGTGCAAGCAGAGGACACCACATTGCCAAGACATTTGGTAGAAATGGACATAAGCCATTCAGAAATGCATTCACCATATCATTAGAAGATCATATCCTAACAATGAAACAGTGTGGATTAATCAGGGGTTAAAATATGCATAATTGACTAGGGGGATGATTTTATACTAAATTTAAATATATAGATTTTTAATTTTTATACCACTTTTTACAATCAACATTGTCTCAAAGCAGCAGATACACAGATAAAGCGATAATAAAAGAACGTATGAGTTTGTTCCTTATAATTGTACGTTTGTCCCTAATGAGCAAGCCAGTTTTGACAGAGGCAAAGAAAAACTCACTGAGATGGTTTGAGGAAGAAACCTTGAGAGGAACCAAACTGAAAACCAAACCCATCCTGATTTCGGTGGCACTAAATGCCTATTCATTACAGTACATCATTGTATTCTGATCACTGTCAATTAAAGCACCACTAGCCAATCATGGGAGACTTTGAGCAGAAGAGGGCAGATTCCTCCCAGGACACTGCGACACTGAATGAGGTTATCTCTCTATATATCTATGTATCTATTTGCCTGTTTGCATGTCTGTCTATCTATCTATCTATCTATCTATCTATCTATCTATCTATCTATCTATCTATCTATCTATCTATCTATCTAGCTAGATAGCTAGCTGTCTGTCTGTCTGTCTGTCTCTCTGTCTGTCCGTCTCTCTGTCTGTCTGTCTGTCTGTCTGTCTGTCTGTCTGTAGTATATATAGTATATAGTATATATAGATAGCATCTATGTGTTTAGCAAGCACACTTTCTACCATTGAGACTCCAGAATCGGCATTTACATTGTCCAAGCTGCCAAATTGTTCGTGCAGGAATTGTTCACCCAGTAAAGCAAACACAAAACCAGGGAGTAGAGCAATGATTTCAGCTTGCAGTTTGCAGCCTGTGTTCACATATGACCTTTACCAAATGCCACCTTGAAAAGATAAGAAATGCTCGCCAAATGTTAACGGAAGTGACGTGCCATGCACATTGAGTTGGGTAGCCCTGGGACTGATGTGCACTGCACTCTAATATGAGATTATTTTGTTTTTTTTATAATGCTGTAAAGTCCAAATTCTATTTTTATAGGGGCACCAGTGCTCTTTGTTGCCTGTTGACTGTAACCAGGAGCACAAAGAACAATAAGTTTATAAATACATATATTTTAAATATATTATTTATATTTATATTTTTAAATATATGATATATGTGTAGGGGTCTTTATATATTTATATACAAATGACACTCCATATGTTTTTAATTTATTATTAATAAACTTTATGTTGAAACGTGAATCACGTGAATCATGGAAATGTAGATGTGTTACTAAAATATCCGAAAATCCAAAGCTATCTGAGAGGAAGATGAAGTTTATCTGGTGCATCTAGCATACTATTCGAGATTTATAATCAGCACATTAATGCCAGCTTAATTATGTGAATTACATATATCATATCATATTTAATATTATAGTATCAGAGCTGATGTTTAGGCAAAATTCATCTAACTAACCAGAATCGAATAATTTGACACACTATTGGAGAATAGTTTTTAATTAAGAAAAAGCCTTTATGGTAGATAAATAGTTAAACAAGGTTTAAGCGCATTAATGGAGAGAAATCAGAGGACAGTAGATGAATTCTGTTCTATCTGAGGCCTGCATGTGTTTCTTCTCCAGATCAACATTATGGCAGAAACGTCAATATGCATTATAGATTTTGCACTTGCCTTTATTCTAATGTAGCACAAAGTACAGTGCACAAAACACACACACACACGCACGCACGCAGGCACGCACACACACACACACACACACACACACACACATGCACACATGTATCTAAGAAAGAGTCAGAGGATAACTAGCAAAGTTTTCCATAGAAAGGTTGTAGCTTAGTGGTTAAGAAATTGTTTTTTAGATCAGAAGGTCATGAATTCAAATCCCTCCATGACCAAGCTGCCACTGCTGGGCCTTTGAGCAAGGCCCTTAACCCTCAACATGCTCAGTAATATAAATGAGATAAGTATAGGTCGCTCTGGATAAGGATGTCTGCCAAATGCCATAAATGCAAATGAAAAAGTAGAAGACAGAATTTAGTATCGAGGAGCCTTTTAAAGTAACCAGGGAACAAATGAGAACGCATCAGACAAGAAGATAATAATATATATTAATAGAGTAAGCTAAAAGTATGCTGTATATGTGTGAAACAACACAAAAAAAGGGCTTGCTGATGAGACACTATCGTGCTCGTTGGAGTATGATCGGTAATTAGGTTCTGACAAAAACAGCGTGACCAAATGCAGGATAGCCAGGATGCACTAAAGCTTCTAAAGATGTCTTGTGTGAATGTGTACGTGTGTGCATGTGTGTGTGTGTGTGTTTGTTTGTTTACGCCCAGAGTAGCTCAGATAGTCACACCGATTCATTCTACCCCTAGTGTGACCGATGTGCTGGGAGAAATAGATTGAGTTGACGTAGCAAACAGACCACAACTGTACAGAAAGGGAAAAGGCCTAGGGTGCTGGAATGTTATGTAACTCACATTTTTGTAAAAGAATTTAAACTCAAATTAGGTCAACTGGCTATTTTTTCTATTGCTCACCAAGTGCCTTGTTGGTTTTAGGAGTACATTCCCAAACTGGTGCTTTATTAGTGGATAAAGTAGAGTAAAGTTTTGGTGGATGTTCTTATATATAATTTTATATAATAAGGGTTAGTTTCAGGACTGTATGTGCTGTAGTGTATGTGCTGACATGCCAATAGAATTACACTGGCTAGCATTCAAAAGGAAAACTGCAGTCATCCCAAAGCAACAGTGACGTGTGAGTCATGATACAGCTGATGTAGCATTGGAATTAGGATTAGGTCCAGTTCAGATAAAGGAATTCCTTTAAGGAAGGAAACCAAGACATAATACATTCATCAGCTTTGCACCAAAAGCTCATAGGTGACATACTAATTTACACACACACATACACACACACACACACACACACATATACATACTGTATAAACAGATATGTTGATCAAATTAGGTCAGGCTACCCGGGTAAGCCTCTTAGCCGTCTCCACAGACGCACAGAGTCCTCCCACAAATAGTCTTCTGGCTATTTGTATTGCGGCCCACTCAACTTAGTCAGGGGAAAGCCAAGAGACAACAGGGCGGTGGATGGAGGGAAGCCGGAAATGTTTAACTAGTTTAGCCCGGACTTCCCTAAGATCCTAAGACCTTCTATCCCTTTTGTACGTCACACACATGGGCACAAGCCAGACACAAGGCTGATTAGAGACTTTTCTAATGCACTCCTACTAAAGGTGGACACCTGGTTTGCTTCTGGAAAGTGTGGTTGCATGGAAAGAGGAACGGAAGAGAAGGATGATAGGATGAGTGCTGATGAAGACATATGCGTCAGTCAGATTGCCTGCATCATTAGCGGCTGTGGCGTCACACCGCCCTGTTGATGTGGTGAGATGACAAATAGTGATGTTCGTGCAAGATGTGGATGTGTGTAATTACCGGTGTTAATAATATAAATCTGTAATATAGCATGGCTTAGTGTGTTGTACTTTCTCCTATAAATTTACAAGGTTGGGTTAAAATCATGGTACTAGCAAGTGACTACTGGGTCCATGTAATACACCATTAAAGCTCAATGCTTCGATTGTGAGTTTCTTTTGGAAGATAAGTGTCAGCCCACTAAGCAAATATGGAGCCAAATGATATGACCATGATATTGATTTCAATTCACTGAACAGTCCATAAGAGAATGAATGTCTCTGAAACATCCATCAGTCTTTAATAATTTCCCTATGCTATATATTTAATGCAGAGTATGTAAAAACACAGAGCTGGTGCAAATACAAGAATTACAATCCGAGTTGGGGCAAAACACAAGCATGCAGTCATAGTACAGCGTGGAATCAAGGAACAGGGACCAACTAACTGGAGTGGAACTTGGAGTGGAGTTTTTTTTTTTTTTTTGGTTTTTGTTTTTTTTAGACAAATTCATTCAGATTTTTATTTCAGCTGTATTGCAGGGGTCAACCCATCACCCAAATGAGGATGAGTTCCCCTTTTGAGTCTGGTTTCTCTCAAGGTTTCTTCCTCATAACATCTAAGGGAGTTTTTCCTTGCCACAGTCGCCATGGCTGCTCATTAGGGATGACACAACGTTCACGTTAACTGTTCAATTCTGCTTAGAGACAATGTCTATTATGAAAAGCGCTAAAGAAATAAACTTGACTTGACTTGACTTGACATGTGACATGAACTGCAACGTTGCTAGCAATCCGAATGTAGCCTTGTTAAATGCACTCTTTTATTTGTGCAACGCTTTTTTTTTTTTTACATTTATTATACAATATTACCTGTATCTGTATTACCACTATAATGCTGTAATTTTTTTTGTATATTAAATTATAATATTGAATTATTATAATATAATATATAAATATAATATATAAATATATTATTATAATATAATATTCATTTTAAATATATGAATGCAGTTTGATATTTGACGCAAGCTGAGAGTGATCATACTGTGTAGTTGAACATTAAAAAAAAAAAAAAAAGTACCTTCAAGATCCTCCTGTCCATATATCGTCTGTCTGGCCTGTAATCAAATTAGTTTCACGATGTCACTCCTGCTTTCCTCACTTCCTGTTTTTGATGACCCCGTGTCCTAACCACATTAGTGCTGCCAGGCCATTCTATCACACCTACACACCACTGATGAACTTCCCTGAATTTAATGAATATGGCTCAAAGATCTATGTATATACCTGAGCAACACAGACCACTTAGTGTCTGGGTGCGTGCGATAAGAAATAGTGAAGCCAACTGCTGGGTTAGAGGCCCCTGTAGCTAAAGGGTCAGACCTCCGAACCCCCAGAGCTTTAATAAAGGAACAGACTTGGTCTCTTTTTTCTCCTAACCATCTCTGCTCTTAATCATCTGGCTAACCTAGCAGCACTCAGAAATTTCCTATTACACTAATTAATGGAGAGCACTGCTTTTCTCCCTGCAGCCTCTCCATTTTCAGGCTCAAAGCTTTCGTATATGGTTCGTTATCTTGATATGTGGCACATTCCAGGTTTAATGGAGCGGAGCGTGAAGCGTTGCTGGAAATGAGAGTGTTCAATAAGACATTAACAAAAAAACTGGGGACGGAAATCATTTCCAGTCTGTTGCTGTTACTTTAATATATAAGATAAATATATAAGTAAACTCAGGAGTATGCCTTTCTCTCTCTCTCTCTCTCTCTCTCTCTCTCTCTCTCTCTCTCTCTCTCACACACACACACACACACACACACACACACACACACACACACACACACACACACACACACTATTGCTTTCTCTCTGTCTCTTTATCACCAAGAGGTACAAGTAAGATGATGGGTTTTGACAGGCTCTTATGCAGAGGTAAGAGGGTATATGTTTGTCATGATTCATTTTATTGTTTCTCTCCCTCTTTCACACACAAACACACAACCACACACACACACACACAAATTATGCTCACCATCACCATCTATAGTATGTAATCATCACTGGGTTACTTCAAAAACATGGCCACCTTCAGTCATTCAGATTTCATGTTCTTTGTTTTATGAGGGCCACTGATCACTCCTAGTTTATTATAATAATAATAATAATAATAATAATAATAATAATAATAAAAATAATAATAA
>MU551640.1:554202-579202 GCA_024362625.1 Silurus asotus
AGTTTATCTGAAAATGCGTAAAGGTGTAACTTTATGTAAAGGTAAACCTCCAAGTGTAAATCATGGTGGTGTGATATGTAGAGATGATGAAGTGAAGTAGGTCTGTGAGGGAGATTTCTTACCCTGCATGCCTGTAGGGCCGAAGCCCTGGCGTGTGAGGAAGATGGCATGGTCGTGGTGCTCGGAGTGATCGGGATCCTCTTTCTGTTGCACAAAGGCCCACCGGCACACATTCTCCAAGCTGCGTGATGGGTTCCCACGTTCGATAAGGCTTATGGACTGAGGGGAAGATTGAAAGCAAAACGTGTGTCTCTATTTATTTAGAGGTACCAAAACAAAGCATTACTTACTGTTTCATACAGAAAAACTCAGGTCGATATTGGTGTTTGTGTTTTTTACATTGTATGCGGATTTGGTTAAGTTTGTAGAGTCCTACCTTTGCATAGCCGAGCATGATCATCCTCACAAGAACTACATTGATGTGCACACCCAGTGACTCATCGTGGTATATCTCATTCACCTGCAACAACATATGTGATTCAGATAAATATATACCGATAATCCATCTTAAACCTGAACAAAACAGAGCAAAGATGACTTTCTCCAAATACTAATCAAATTGCTGACCCAGTGCATTGTATCCAGCAACCAAATTATTATCCTCCAGCATAAGAAGGCCAGGAACTTTGAATAAAACAATTTAGTAACTGGACAAAAATATTAGTGTTCCATGACCATGGAAAAAGCCTGGCTTTCTTTTCTCAAAATCCCTGCATACCTGTTTAGCAGGCAATTTAATCAAATATAAATCAAATATTTATAGAAGTGGTGTATGAAGCCCAATGGGCATTGCATATTTGCTTCGAGAAAACACAGGCTTAGTAAACCCCAAGCTTAAAGCATTTATAGCATTATACGTGCTTTAACCTTCAACCAGCGCAGGTAGGGCTTGAAAATCACATGTTCAGTTCAATCATGTGTCCTCAGGACTGACACTGATATTTAATTTGCAGTCGAGTGTTTGCAGGATATTGCTTCAATTTGCAGCGCAATAAATACACCTTCTAATTATATTTGGTGGAAACACAACACGCTTCGTATACTTTTTTATTTCCGCTGAGCAACGAGGTCATTCCGTTTGACTTCTAAAGCAACACTCAGTGTTCCTGAAATATAAACTTTAGTGAGAACAAATGCAGCTGACTATGTCTTCCATCCCAAAACATCCAAGACAACCCAGGAACATTTTATAATGCTGCATGCCAGGAGCACCAAAGCAGCAGGTTGGGCAAAGCAATGGTTCCATGCACCTGCATGCTGGAAGCAGACACTCTACATCAGGGGTCTCCAATCTTTTCCAGAGGTGTGGGTGCAGGTTTTCATTCCAACCAAGCAAGTCCACACCAAATCCTACCTGTTCAAATCTAATGATCTTCATTTTCAATGACTATCAGGTGTGACCATTGATTGGTTGGAATGAAAACCTGCACCCACACCGGCCCTTTCTGGAAAAGATTGGAGACCCCTGCATTAGACTTATGATCAGATGGTCATGAGTTCAAATCCCACCACCCCTAACATCCCACTGTGGGCCCTTGAGAAAGGCCCTTAACCCTCTACTTCTCAGTTGTGTGAATAAAAGGATGTTAAGTAGCTCTGGATAATGGCGTTTGCTAAATGTTGTAAATATAAATGAACACTGAATGCCGATTTTAGTTTAAAGCAACTTTCATTTTTACCGTGATTTTCCTGTTAATTAATTATACTCTCTGGAACATATAATCTTTGGATTATTCTGCAAATACATAATAATATCTATCACTGAAGAATGCACTTTCACATGCTATTAGACTTAATAGCATGTGAAAGTGCATTCTTCAGTGATAGATATTATTATGTGTTTGCAGAATAATTAATAATACTGTATTAAATTAAGTAAAGTGAAGTGAAGTTTATTTCTATAGCGCTTTTTAACACCAGACATTTTCTCAAAGCAGCTTTACAGCAGTTAACAGTTAAAGTGAATGGTGTGTATTTATCCCTGATGAGCAGCCGTGGCGACTGTGGCAAAGAAAAACTCTCTTATATATTATGAGGAAGAAACCTTGATGGGAACCAGACTCAAAATGGGAACCCATCCTCATTTGGGTGATATCAAGAGGGTAATTATATCTTTAAACAATACAAAACACTGGAGAGTGAGAACTAACATGAGCACCTGAATTTAGGATTATGAGTTATGTCCTTTTCACAGTCTTTTACAGTTATTTGAGAATATGGAACCAGGAGCTACTTAGCAACTCATAAAATAGCTCAGCATTTGCGATCATCACAGATCCAACACCAGCTTCTTCATGCCAGAGTCTTTAAACACTCAAAGAGGTCCAATGTTCAAACTCCACATGAAGTGGTCTCCAAATGGCGCTGATACGTCTCTAGATGTTTCGGGATTATTGCGGGGTTGGCATCTACTTCTTTAAAGGTCCATAATCTTCATGAGGTGGGACGTGACTGGAACTCTAGAAAACCTCTTGAACTCTATCAAAGCCTCTTGACTTGACTGGTGCAACCTCAGGATGCCTCAAGATGGGTAAAGAGAGAGAAGCAGTGGAGTTATCATAGCTACTGTTCATGATATAAGCACAAGTTGATAATGTGCATTTGATCAGATGTACTGGAGCACAAGATTATGATATGTGATGTGTGTTATGTGTTGGCTTCGCTAAAAAGACAAGTTTTTAATCTGCACTTAAACTGGAAGTGTGTGTCTGAGCCCCGAACACTGTCAGGAAGACTATTCCCAAATTTAGGAGCTAAATGTGAGAATGCTCTACCACCTTTAGTGGACATTGCTATTATGTAGTATCATTTATATTTATGGTATTTGGTAGACGCCCTTATCCAGAGCGAATTACAAATGAGCTGTTGAGGATTAGGGGCCTTGATCAAGGGCCTAGCAGTGGCCCAGTGGTGTATAAAAGTTAAATGATTTAAACACATAGCTACCCACCTTCCAATAGTATCCCCAGTTGCTTTACACAGTTTCTCATTATTATAATATAATACACTTGCTCTTGATGGCATTGAGGTTGAAACCATGCCATATGAGCCATATTTGAGCAGCTACTATTCAGATAACTGAACAAGCTAGAATGAAAAACACTCAAACAAATGATTGACAAATAATAAACAACGGGTTCACGTTGTGCCAGATGCAAAGCTGTCACTATATCTGATACCATTTAATAAATAAAATTAATCTATAGATACAGTTCTTGCTGGGATATGTCTTTAAGATTATAATAACTGCTATGAACAGATTCACCAGACACTCTTTTTTAGATTAGGCCACTCCCACTTTGGGGTTAAACCTGAATGTAGATTCACATATACAATTACATATACCTCCATATTGAAGATTTCTCATGGTGGAAAACTGGTACAAAAGTATTAAATAATAAAGATCTAGCACAGAATAGAAAATTCATTTCAAATTAATTGGAACATAAGTAATGTTGTGCTTTATATGAATTATGTGCTGCATATATAATATGGTGAGGTAATGGAGCTCTTTATGGAGCACATAGAAACGATAAGATAATGGGGTATTTATGATGTTTTTCAAGTGGACAAGACAGATCTTGGATATGATGGTAATGTGTGTGTAGTCTGCTCCTTCATCCTTGTACAATGATCAAAATTTACTGGTTGAAAGGAGGAAACGTGGGACATGCCGATAGAATTAGTAACATCTGATAGTAGTTTGCTGCATCATCTGGAAAAGTGAGTCGATGTCCTCATCGAATGAGAGCGAGAGCGAGATAGTTCTGGAATGGGTTTGATTCCGACTCTAGAGCACCGGAGTGAAAGCATTCTTAAGAACGAGATCAGACAGATGTGTATCTGGCTTCAAATCGCTATCCTTGTGTCTGAGTGTATGTAATGGCTCACGCTTCATACCATACTAGGCCTGCTTGGCTCAGAGGGCCGGTAGAGGATCTCTAAGTGTTTGTGTGTGTGTGTCTGTGTGAGATGCACCCGTTGGCTTAGCACGGAGGGAATTCCTGTTGCAATGCTTTAGGAATCTGTCGTTCAAACTTCCCAATTCCTTTTCGGCTCACATGGTCAGCACAACTAATATGGTAGAAATGAAGAAGGTGGAAGAAATTCTGGGAATGCACCGGTCCAGGTGTTGGAGGTGATGTGTGTGTTTCGATGATGACGATGATGTTTTGGAGATTTGCTACTTTGGTGGAGTGCCAAAGGAGGGCTTGGAGTACCGGCGAGAAGTTTACAGTGGAAGAGATTTGAAATAAATGGATCAGGCACAGCAGCATGGTATACATTCTTAAAAGCCAGTTTATTCAATACATCGAACATGATTTCCCTTATACAATTTGTCTTTCTTGACCTGTAATCATCTCAAACCAGCAGTGGCACTGAAGTGATTAGGCCACAACAACCCTGCTGTAATACTAATGAGTAATGCAATAGTAATGTAATGAGTACTATTATTGTTTGCAATAGAGGTTTATCAAGTATTATTATGATGTTTAACACTTCTTTTGGTCCCATTCGCTCCCAGTTTGGTCATTCCCCAGCTATCGACCGGGGGTGGTGATGGCTGCATCCAAAAAAACATGTTTTTTCAAATTACAACTTTATGATCTTTGCTGCTCTTGTTACACGGTAGATGAAAATGCTCAGAGGAAAGCGTTATCTGCCCTCTTTCACATGTATTAGCTCACAGATGGAGATATATTTTTTTTCTAGAATGGAAACATCTCTGAGAGGGTTTAATATAGAAGGCTGTAGGGTTCTCTCAGAAAGACAAGTCGGAGAAATCTTTAGGGTGGTAGATGTCAGTTCAGTGTGTGTGTGTGTGTGTGTGTGTGTGTGTGTGTGTGTGTGTGTGTGTGTGTGTGTGTGTGTGTGAGAGAGAGAGAGAGAGAGAGAGAGAGAGAGAGAGAGAGAGAGAGAGAGAGAGAGAGAGAGTGTCTTGAATATATAATGTATATACATTCTCTGGATGTAGAAGAGACAACGCATGCAATGCACAGGTGTATAGAGATAAAATGTCGGAAAAATCCTACTTCTCTCATGTTTTCATTTCATTTAAAAAAATACTCTCAAAGTATGAGGATATCATCTTAAAGTATGATAATAAATGTTATGAAGCTAGCTCCTTTTGATTACATATAGAATCAATAATGCCAAGGACAAGAATAATGATAATGTAAAGATGTTTTGGTTGTTGTTGTGGTTTGGATCTAGCTGTCAAAGTATTTAAATCGATTCATGAAAGATTCTCCTATGTAATACATGTGCTGTACAGCACAACACACAAAACCTGATCGAAAAATATTCACATACACTTTTTATAGAGAAGAACAGTACTTTCCACATGTATGTACGTGTGTGTCTTACGCAATATGACACAAGTATTCCATCAAGACATGGTTGTTGTGTGGAACATGCAGCCTGGGTCTCAGCCAGAGAGAATTGTGGGCCTGTGCACTGAGAAGTTTTTTCCCATCTGAGTTCATTTTGGGTTCATGATTCCAGTTCCTCAGAGAGAGGTATATCTGCATGTGCGTTGTTCGTGTGTGTGTGTGCGTGTGTGTGTGTGTGCGTGTGTGTGTGCGTGTGTGTGTGTGTGTGTGTGTGTGTGTGTGTGTGTGTGTGTCCATATGTATTAGTGTTTGTGTAAAAAAAAAAGGGGGTCCATAATCCCCAGACAGCGGTGTAACGTATCACTAATACTGGCGCAAGCTCTTCCCTCAGCTTTTATTTTTAACTCCAGTGTGGAAACAAAGGGTCCAGTCAACGCTGCCTCTGAGAACCAGGCCATGGGAGCCTGACCAAGCCCGGCTGCGTCACACACTCACCGCGTGTGTGTGTCCCGCGCAAGAGCAGACGTGCAGACCCACCGGAATGGGGGAGTGGAAAAAAGGAGGAAGAGAAAAAGTGAAAGAGGCCTGGCAAGGAGACAACATCAGTGACAG
This sequence comes from Silurus asotus, assembly GCA_024362625.1. Classification (NCBI taxonomy): domain Eukaryota; kingdom Metazoa; phylum Chordata; class Actinopteri; order Siluriformes; family Siluridae; genus Silurus; species Silurus asotus. Next base: position 560,208 of record MU551640.1, read on the forward strand.
CATCAGGGGCATCAGGCCATTTGTGATGATGTCACAGGATGAGGAAGTGGTTCAAGCCATGTGATACAAGAAGAGGGAAAGCACAAAGAAGAGCCTGTGCCAGAGCTGCCAGACTACTACTGTTTTTTTTTTGTTTTTTTTTAACGTCAAAGTCCTTTTGTTGTACTATTAGATCTTGTTAGTTTCAAAGTAACTATTATATTAGGACTAAAAGTGGAACAGCACTAAAACGGATGATTTATCATTTCTAACAAACTCATAAAACAGTACATTTTAAAACAAGAAGGTGATTTTAGCCATTGTGATGCTTCATACATTTATGGCATTTGGCAGACGCCCTTATCCAGAGCAACTTACAACTGAGCAGGGGAGGGTTTTAGGGCTTTTGCTCAAGGGCCCAGCAGTGGCAGCTTGGTGGTGGTGGGATTTAAACCTGTGATCTTCTGATCCAAAGCCCAATGCCTTAACCACTGAGCTACCACCACCCTTCATAGTAGAGATGATGGATAGTAGGATATGTGATATATGTTATCTATATATTGCCATTTTCTAAAACAGGTCAGAGCTCTACAGCAGGCTACTAACGATCCACTCCAACCATGTAGACTATATTTACATGGATCTTGATTTGTGCACAGGGGCACAGGGGCATTGTCAGGATGGATCAGGATTGGGTCTCCCAGTTCAAATGCAGGGAAAGTTTAATGTTACCACATCCAGAGTCATACTGTACAATTGTCTGCCTCCAACGTCCATGGTAACAGTTAGGGTAAAAACTACACATGGCTGAAAAAGTCAGGTGTATATATAAAAATCTAGCTAGAAATCTCAGTAATAATTATTTTTATAAGAAGGCTGCTTAAGTCTAGACCTAGACACCTATTACATGTGACAGAACGCTCCGGATTACTTCCAGAGAGGGAAAGTACAGTTACTTTATTTGTGTACGCAATTCCGGTTCTTTTCTCTCCTGTCCAGTTTTTCTATCACCTAATACTTTTGACTTTTACTTCCTACATTTACAAAGAACAGTCTCTATTTTCTTCATACTACGTGTTTTTAACCACAGTGCATTTTCGCACAATGACAACAATAACAATAAAACCACTTACAGGTGACGTTAAAAACATTTAATACAGTGGCAAACAGGGAAAATGGGCAAGAGTAAGTATCTGAGCCTACTAATGTTCATTAATAAAGCAAATACTGTATATTAATAGATTTGGAATGACATTCGACAGGGATATATGGTTGTTATTGGTCAGTTGTTCACATACGTTTGAGGTATATAGTGTAGCTTGTGTAATGAAAAAAAGAATTTATAAATAATACTGATTTTAGTTAGCTTTGTTAAATATTTTTCATTTACACCATTTGGCATACACCCTTATCAAGAGTGATTTATATTTATCTCGTTCCCCTGGTGGTCTAGTAGTTAGGATGCGGCGCTCTCACCGCTGCGGCCCGGGTTTGATCCCCGGTTAGGGAACCAACCTCAGCCACTCTTAGTGCTGGTCCCAAGCCCAGATAAATGGAAAGGGTTGCGTTAGGAAGGGCATCCAGCGTAAAAACATGTGCCAAATCAAACATGCGGATGATCCACTGTGGCGACCCCTGATGGGAAAAGCCGAAAGAATGTTATACAGCTGAGAAACTATGGAGTTAAGGGCCTTGATCGGGGCCCATTCAACCAAGTGCCTGTACCACCACTCCTTTGGGGCATACACCCTTATCAAGAGTGATTTATATTTATCTCGTTCCCCTGGTGGTCTAGTAGTTAGGATGCGGCGCTCTCACCGCTGCGGCCCGGGTTTGATCCCCGGTCAGGGAACCAACCTCAGCCACTCTTAGTGCTGGTCCCAAGCCCAGATAAATGGGAAGGGTTGTGTTAGGAAGGGCATCCAGCGTAAAAACATGTGCCAAATCAAACATGCGGATGATCCACTGTGGCGACCCCTGATTGGAAAAGCCGAAAGAATGTTATACAGCTGAGAAACTATGGAGTTAAGGGCCTTGATCGGGGCCCATTCAACCAAGTGCCTGTACCACCACTCCTTTGGTTACATTGCTTGGTAAAAGAAACCTAAAAAATACGAAAACCCCACAGATGTAAAAAATTGGTCAAATAAAGCGACTTATTGTCTCAAAGTAAAGTCATCAGGGACTCAAATGATCATGAAACAATAAACGCTGAGGCTTTGAGGGCATCGCCAGTGAGTAGCGTCCTTAGGGCTTTTGACTCAATTGGTACATGTAATATTGCAGTCTAAATGGATTTCGTAAAGACAGTATAAAAAAACTACGTATTTACAATTACTGTACCAGCGGGCAGTTCGACTTGCTGTTCACGTTACCAAGATGCTGGATCTCTGCTTAAATGCCTTCCTGCCAAATTTAACCCTGGCCATAACTATAAAGCTGCTTTATAGAAAACAGGAAAGAACAGGAAAGGAGACAGAGGAAAATGGAGAAAAGGAAACTTAGAGGCATAGAGAACACCTTTTTACATAATCCATAGTTACTCACTCTCACTTTCCACACACACATACACACACACACACACACACCCACACACACACAAACAACTTATACGTTGAACCCCACTAATCCCTTCTGGTAACAGTCTCCTGCCAACTACTCCCTCACACTCTTCCTTTCTTTTTTTCCCTTTTTTCTCCTCATGTTCTCCTGGCAGTGACGCATTCGGCACATAATGAAACCCTTAAACGACAGGACATGCTAACTCTACTCCCATTGTCCCACCCTCCCACCTTTTTTTTCCTCTTTTCACAGGTGTAAGGTGATAGGGTGTCTCCGCTGTTTTTGACTGAGGCTATATTTGGCGCCCGGTGGCTTGGCTCAAAGGTGGTGCCGTGCGTTTGGACGTTATGTGACTTTTGCAACTTGTGTTTATTCAGAACGTGAAAAAAAAGGAGTGCAAAAGAATAAACTGATTGCCAAGAATTTTTTTAAGAGTAAGCAAAAGCGAAATATTAGACCTCAGCAACAATGGTTCGTCTAAGGACAAACTAAGACAAATCTCTATTCATTAGCTGTTTGAGAAACTGCCATCTGAAACTGAAATCTTTTCAAATATCCTGTTCACATACTATTTCCTTTCTTTCTTTCTTTCTTTTTTTTTTATCTGCAATTACATGGTTAAGTACTGACCTCTCTATTCATCCATCTCTATTGCTTTCAGCAGATGCTTACTGCCTAGTGAAAAATGATATAATCTTTTTAAAATCAGAAGAAAAAAAGAGTAATTTTAGCTTTTTTTTGGGACCGTATTCTGCTATTATTGTTAATAACATTTGAAGGTCAAATGCTGTAAACATGGACATACTAATTCTATATTATAACAATATTTTAAGTAAACTGTTACCACAAAGTTGGAAGCAAACAATTGTATAGGTTATCCTTGGTTGTGGTAGAATTACATATTCCCAAACAAACCTGTTCTAGCATGATAACGCTCCTGTGCACAAAACCAGATCCATGAAGTTATGCATTACATGGTTTGGAGTGGAAGATCTTGAGTGGCCTGCTATAAAGCACTGACCTCAACCATATTGAACACTATTGGGATGAATTAGAATGCTGACTGCATCACAGACCTCCTTAACTCAACTATATTAGTATCTGATTTTAACACCCTTGTAGCTGAATGAGCACAAATCTCCACAAGCACACTCCAAGATCCAGTCAAACATCTTCTGAGAAGAATGGAGGTAATGACAACAACATTGGGGACTAATTATGGAATAGTATGTTCAAAAAGCACATATTTTACGTTTAAGTGTACAGATACAATATAGTCCATATTTGTTAACATAGTGTTTATATGGACAAATCCTTATTACAATATACATTTATTAATGCACTTTCCTTAATATAATATTTGTGAGTGCATTCGTGTGTGTGTGTGTGAGAGAGAGAGGAAAAAAGGGCACGAGAGAGCGGTTGTGTATCAGGTAACAGGATGCATCTGTCTAACAGGTGTCACGTGTTTTGGCACACGGATTACCATGAACTACACTACTGAAAAGGTTGTTTAACACAATCTCTCTTGTTCGAAATGTTCAGATTCATTACGATTGCAATTGTGGTATGAGTCTGCATCATAAGGGACAGGTTTAGAGACAAGCAGAGAGGTAAAAGCTGATGTGGAACACCTGCGCCTATATACATATACTCTATACATACATATATATGACTTTTTTATATATGTATGTTTTGTGTCTATATGCTCTCCTGCAGAAAAACCCTCATGACCTCTCTCTCACTCTCTCACACACACACGAATGTACTTACAAATATTATATTAAGGAAAGTGCATTAGTAAATGTATATTGCAATAAGGATTTGTCCATATAAACACTATGTTATCAATTATGGACTATATTGTACTATCTGTACACCTGAGCGTAAAACTTGTATGTGCTTTTTGAAGCACCCTTTTCCATATTTAGTCCCTAATGTTGCTGTAATAACAAGCCTGTTAGTAAAATCAGATACTGATATAGTTGAGGAAGGCCTGTGGTGCAGTCAGCATTCCAGTTCCAGTTCTTGTGGATTCATGCTGTAGACTGTAGTTTCTCTCTAATTCAACAGTCATATCCTTAAATCCCGATATCCTAGGACAGCCAAGTCTGTGTGTGTGTGTGTGTGTGTGTGTGTGTGTGTGTGTGTGCGTGTGCGTGTGCGTGTGCGTGTGTGTGTGTTTGTTTTGATGTTCACTTTATGCCCCAGACATGTGTCTGCTGGCAGGCCATTTCTGTCAGATCATATTTATCAGATCATATTTATCAAACTACTCAACCACCAAAAGGCACAGACACACACACACACACACACACACACACACACACACACAAACACACACACACACACACAACAAACATGTTGTGTTCAATATGCTCAAATAAGGAAAATTATTATTTACTGAAAAAAGCAAAGTATAAGAAACTATTCTGCTGGTAATTTTTAAAGAGTGATACACTTCACATGTGTATACATTTTATTCTATTCTATTCTGTTCTGTTCCGTTCTATTCTATTCTATTCTATTCCATTAAATTCCATTCTATTCCATTCCATTAAATTCTATTCTATTCTATTCTATTCTATTTATTTACAAAATAATTGTATATATTTTTCCAATTAATCATAATTGACATTTTTAACAGCTTATTGAAACACTTATTTTTGAAATTATGGGTGAATATATTACCCTGCAGAATTATTTAGTCAAGTTGATACGAGAAATATACAAAATATGATCATTAATCCCAATGCCTCTATTAATCAGGAGAATAAAAAGCAAAACCCAATTTTACTTATGCAGATTAATTTAATTTTAATTGATTTAATTTAATTTATTTGTCTCACTCAGACTGCTCTATAAACATCTCTAAAGGAACATTCCGGCAATTCATCACACCTACAGAATGGCAAGTGGAAATGTCTTTATTGATGTGAGAGGTCAGACAAGAATAGGAAGGATGCTCAAATAACCATTCCTTACATTTTGGTGAACAGAAAAGCATCCTAGTAAGAACAATACATATAAGCTTGAGGAATAAGGACACAAGTTTTTTGGAGTTGGTATGTATTGAAATTGAAGGCAGAAATACAAAGTTCATCTGTACTGTTTAGTCTTGCATTGTTTCAAGCCAATATAATTTTCATTATAACTAAAGAGTAGTAGAAATCGGTCACTACAGTTTACCCAATCTGACGTTTCTCAAACTTTAAAGAAATGCATGGGAGACTATTTTTTTGGCATACACTTTATGGACAAATGTTTGTGAACACCTGATTAAAAGATTTATATGTGCTTTATTAACATCACATTCCACATTACATAATTAGTCCCATTTGCTGTTATAATAACTTCCATTTTATTTTATTTTTTAGAAGATGTTCCACTAGATTTTAAAGTGTGCTTTTGGAGTGTGGTTTAGCCATAAAAACGTTAGTAAAGCCAGGTACTGATGTAGGGATGAGGAGGCCTGGCTTGCAAGGTGTTTAATAAATTTGAGGTCACATCTCTATAACAAGCCACATAAGATCTTTTATTCCAAACAATGTAAACCAAATCTTTTGGAGCTGGGGCATTGAGATGCTGGGACAGGTTTGGGTCTCCTAGTTTAAGTAAAGGAAAGACATAAAGCTACGGCATCCAAAGACATCCATCCTATTCAACTGTGTGTCTCTAACTTTGTAGAAACAGTTCAAGGAAAAAACACATTCAGCTGGAAAAGTCAGGTGTCCCAATATGTTTGTGCATATAGTGTATAGCCTACAATCACTGGCTGACCAACAGAAGAGATTGAGATTTTTGACAAATAAATGCCCCAAATTAATGCTTATATGTAGCACAAAATATTAATACTCATGAAAAACATAAAGCATAGCATATACAGTAGATTAAGAATATAGTTAAAACAATGGCACAGAGGTTAGATTTTAGACAAAAATAATGACATACTATGTTAAAGCAGCATGTTAAGTCGATACAACCACCTTGTGGTATTTTACTTTGGCTACAGAAGCACCAATAACAGATTAGATTAAAAGGTCCTTTTCCTTAAAAAACAGGCTTCGTCTTTCTTCCTCTGCAGTTTCCTGTAGTTGAGTGGAAGACTTCCCAGATTGTGGTTTACAGGCCATGATTTTGTGTGCGTGGTGTGTGTGTTTTAGTGTGTGTGACTAGACCTTGATGATGGAGTGATATGAAATGTAGGCGAAAATGCATGGGCTTGAAAACGTCAAAGACGCAGTTCTTACGATAACTTCTGATCTTCTGGTCTTTGCGTGGTTTTTATATGTTTTTATATGCCTCCATACTTCTACGCCTCTGTGTGTGCGTGTGTGTGTATGACTGTGTTTAGAAGTACGTGTGTGAAGGCAACTGCCTTTTTTCCCATCTGTCTCGCGGGAACCCGGTCCAGATGCTGCGGACAGAGCTTGTGTTTAACGCAGCTGTGATGTCACACTCTCGCGTAGTTTGTGAAGTAGAATGAGACTTGGGAAAACACACATCATGCGCACACACACACACACACACACACACACACACACACATACAGACACACACAAGAAATTCTGGCAGAATCTCCACATTCTTCTGATCCCTGATGCGCAATGGTCTAGTTCTGTCTGGGTCAGGAGGTTGCGTGTGTGGTAATGTGGGCCGTGTCAGACGCTACTTTGTGCGTGCGCTGCTTTGATGATGTCATCACGCCCGGAACAACATCATGACATATCCAAGTGGTTGCAGAGACGCACACTAGTGAGAAGTGATATATTGTGGGTGGATCTAAGAGTAAGATTGGATAAAACTTATAAACAGACACACACACACACACACACACACACACACACACACACACACACACTGATTTCTCCCATACAAGGATTACCCACCACAGGAAATATTGATTTTTAATGTCTGGGATGCCTAGTAATGGGGATTGTTTAGTACATAACAATTCCTCATCTGACTGATACAAAGAATTACATCAAGTTGGCATGGAAACTAACTTTATCAATGTGTTTGTAAGTCATTACAGCTTCCCATTGATCTAGTTCGCATTTCAGATTCAGTCAAGACTTTGGATTTTCTCTCAAACCTACATGAGCATTTCCTGACCTTCTCATTTCACAATTTAGATTTATTTATTTTTTCTACTAAACAATAGATTTTACTCAATACTACTGCTGCAGGCTTCCGAGTTCATGACATGACCCAGATGCTACAGCTAATGGATTGCCCGATCTGTTTGTATACATTTTACTGGCCACAAGCTTACGGATTTCCATTCATCAGCAAAGAAAATGTGATTCATTTCAAGATCTTCCATTCCAACTCCTGCAAACTGTATCTTCACGAAGCTGGCTTTGTGCACAGGGGCATTTTTATGCTGGAACAGGTTCGGGTTTCCTAGTTCAAGTGAAGTGAAAATCGAATGCTACCACATTCAAAGACATCCTATACAATTGTGTGCCTCCAACTTAGTGTTAACATACTGGAGAAGAAGCACATATACTTTTGTCCATATAGTGTATGTATTTGTCAAAACAGACTTTGATGTTGACTTGACAAAGCCAGAATTAAAATAGTAAAAAGATAACTTGCCCCAAACTAAGTAAAAGGGATTTTGGAGGATTTTTATTTATCCACTGCTTGAAAAGATAACCCTGATGAGTTTAGAGAATTTAACATCTCTTTTTTTTATTATTGAGTTTTGTAAAATAAACACTTTAATTTCCATAGGTTATAACACAAGTTAAAACAGACTGAAGGTCTTTGGTCAGTTTGGAGTGTGTGGCTTGTAAGCTCTATAAGTAGTGAGGTTCAGAAATGCAAATGTACTATACACTACTACTGCTAATAGTACTGCTGCTGTTACTACTACCACTACTACTAATAATAATAATAAGTTGAAAATTAGAACAGAATATTGGCTTAATATACATTTTGTAAACATTCTTTAATGTTACTTTAAGGTAAGGAAAATGTGTAGTTTTTAATGTCAATCAAATTCCACCTACCAGTGAAAACAGACGATATGACAAATGTCCCAGGCTCTCCTAAAACCTGGCATGCAGAACAGACCTTCTCAAGTAAATCTTCTTTATTTTAGAAAATTCTATCCACTATGGATTCACTGACGTTTAAGGAAAATGTCTTTCATTCAAGCTGAAACTTATTATTACCAGAGACAGCCAATACCCCTGAGAAGACTTAAAAAGGAACCCGTCCATTTCTGGGTGACCCCATATAGTGTTGTATTGTATGTATGTAAAACACACATTGTGGTCTTTGATACAAATGTGCGGTATTTCTAAGAGATTATCCACTTAAACAAGGGTGAGACTTGAAACATTGTGCTCTTTATTAGCAAACCTTAATAGTTCTCTGATGAAATGCGCTTTTACTAATGTGATTGGAACTGATGGAATTATTCTTACTTTGTTTTTTTTTTGTCTATGCACATCTAACACACACACAAACACCCACACAGATTGTATTAAATTGTATTTTATTAGATTTTTCCAAGCTTTTGATTTTCTCTTTTCTACTGCAAATAGACTTGGAGACTTGTTGTACAGTTTGAATGTGTGTGTTGCACCACGGCACTGCTGGGATGTTACTCTGTGTGTAATACATATTTTATTAGCAGGGAGACCCCGGCGTCAGGATACACATTCTAGCCCCATGCAGAGTTGAACTCAGTGTGATGGCCAACTTTCCACATGAAACATCAAACAACCTGAGACAAGCAAAACTCGACTCTTTTCAGTGTAGTGTACAGTGGCAGTGTTTCCATGTGTTTTTTCTGTGTTTGTTTACTGGCAAGTGGTTGGGCATGTCATGGCATGTTCTGTCAACGAGACAACATGTGTAATAAGCGTGAAAAACATTATTTAAAAAAAAAGTATATGTTATTTTTAACTTCCTGGCTCTCCTATTGCATGTAGGTTAGTGTAACAAACCTTCAGTGTTAGTTTAACATGGACGGATCACGCAGAAGGCAAAGCAGACATGACCTGATCAATCACAACACAGAGACACAACTCAAAGCGGCAGAACTGTAGATCTAATAGTCACACATTGGATCCATCAGATTAGCTATCGGCTTGCTTGTTGGTTTATTTGTGCTAGTGTTAAAATTGTTAGTCTACTTTATGTCATGTTACATTTAATGCTGCCCTTTTTTCTAGATTATTTAACTGATTAGCCTTTTTGTTTGTTTGTTGTTTATTGTTTGCTAGTTGTCTTAGTTTAATGCTAACTTAGCTTAAGAACAGGTGCATGCCTAAATATAATATATGTAGTACTAAATGATTAACTAGATCAGAGTTTTCTAATAGATTAATACTTGAACAAGACCAAATAGTATACCCAAGAAAAGTACAATGACTGTAGGGGTAACACAATAGGTCGCCTTACAAGGCAGAAAGTTATTTTTAACCCCAAACAGGGGCTACACTGGGAGAAAGGTTAAGACCTCCTGCACTTCACTACATTTGAGATGGGTGCCACACTGTATGTTTTAGATATTTGGTGTGGATTTGCCATTTATCTTGGCATTAAGTTTAGAACAGCCCAGTTTATTTCTTTTAATATACTTGGTTTTTGGTTTCTTCTATAATCTATTACCTATGTGAATGCAAGCCTTAATGTTGTTGGCTATTTTCGTTTGCAATAAAATCTTTAGCCATGCTTCAAATCCCTTGTTAAGATCAGGTCATTGTTCCAACCTGCATTATTAATATTGTTATTGTTCCTGCTTCCACAATGGCCCAGATCCACTTGATATTGAAAAAGAGATGCAAAAAAATAATATATTAAAATTAGACGATGTCAGAGCTTTGAAACAGTCAGTAATGTCTTCTAGATTGAAATGGATGAGATTGATGGGGTTTTTTTGTACGTGTAATACAGCCTTTTGATTCACATGTTAGATAACACTTTCCATCTCTATTTGAGGGAATCTCTTTTGGAAAAAATGTAAATCCTATATCAAGTACAGTTCCAATCATGCAGATTCCTTATTCAACAAAGTGTAACATTTCTATTATGATAATTCAATTTTCGTCTGAATTATTCTATACAATTATACTGTAATTATTAGTCTACTATTTTTTTAAGGCTTTGGGTGCACATGTTGGAGGCTAAATGTGTTATATTGCATAAGGAAAATAGCATACTCATGGCAGCTGTTTTGAAAAATTACAGGTTACCTTTCGAACAGAAAAACCGTACAGTGCGGCGTGTGACTTAAGCAAAATACAGGTTTAGTCAGGCAATGATTATTTTTGTTTGGCTTCGAGCAGGTTAAAGGCACTTACATGTCTTTGGAATCTGTGCTTCCTGTGCATGCAAATAAAGTCTTAATGCAACAGTTTGTTGTGCCAAATCATTGTTTCCTGTCTGTTGGTGGTGTCTTCTAGGCCTTCTAGAAAGAAGTGCATTTATATTGAGGTCATGTAACAGTCATGGTTCAAGGGATTGAACCATGACTTATGCAAAGGCAGTGTACAGTGTACAGGATTATTGTAAATACTAATACAGGATTGTGTTGCATATGTTATGTACAATATATGTAAATAGGGATTTGAAATAGGGATGCACACTATGCTCATTTACTCATATTTATAGCTATATTTGTAAAACACGCTCTGATACGCTCTGATCTCATATATTGTGATGTAAGCCTGAAATGTATGTGTTTACACTACTCAGTGAGACGGTTAAATATAAATGAGGGCAAGGTGCAATGAATTGCATGAACAGTGCATTTTGAAAGAGAGAAAGAGAATGAGAGGGCAAATCAGTTTACTTTTGCGAGCACTAAGCTTAACACTTTGTACATTACTCATTTTAGTATCAGTCTCAGTATCAATACCAAAACAAATCCAAGACTAACTGGTCCTAATTTTTTAAATATTTAAAAAATATTAATATGCAAAAGATTCCCCCTGCAGGTTTTCCCTAGACATACAGTAATAAATATCTTGACAACAGCTTCTTTTGACCAGTCTGATGAAACACCTTCTTTATTGATATCATGTTAACACACACACACACACACACACACACACACACACACACACACACACACACACACACACACGGTGAGTGGTTCCTTAGTGTTTTTAAGTGATTCGATTGTAATGCTGTCCAAGATATTAGTTATGTAACCATATATATCTTTTATATATTTACAAATCAATTAAATAATTACATTTAATGTCAATTTAATGATGTAACCAGCTTTAATTTTTCAATTATAAATAAAACGTAGACAAAGTTTACACCACGTTTCTGGTTCCTTACTTACTTTTCTTTTAGTGCATGCAGTAATGAGCATAAATGTAGAATAAATTTATACACACTATCCTCTTTAACAGGAATACCTGTGCACATGTACATGTATGTCAATAAACAGATGCCCTCAACCAGAGTGACTTACAATTATCTCATTTGTACAACTGAGCAATTGAATATTAAAGGCTTTACTCAAATGCACAGAAATGGCAGCTGAGGCTGTGGTGGTACTGGAATTTGAACTCATGACATTCTAATCTAAACATATCAACCACCATGTCCCACATGAGTTATGTAGTTATCTATTCAGCTAATAATGTTTTATCAGGACAATGCATAAAGCCAGAAAGTTACAGGTCAAGAAATTCAGTCAGTGGTCACATCAAACATTATGATCTTTGTGTCTCTCTGTAATTTTGAAAGAATGGAGAGAGAGAGAGAGAGAGAGAGAGAGAGAGAGAGAGAGAGAGAGAGAGAGAGAGAGAGAGGGAGAAAAATAGCGTTATGGTATTACTGTGTACATGCTATACTCTGTGGTGCACTGAAGATGAACTCAGTTTAAATAACTGAACGAATCATCATTGATAGGGTAATCTGTTATATTTAACTATTTGTAGGACCAATTGTACAAATAAAAGATAATATTTTCATAGTAGTAGTAGTATAGTTTTATGAATTTTGCATTTATGTCAATATTTAAAAAACAGTTTTATTAACAATTAAGGAAAATTTAATTCAGTTGGAAGAGTCCAAATAAACTAAGGTTAATAGTAAATAGATTTGAATTTGAAATTTTTTATAGGAAAATTTACATATTATAATATAATATAATTTTGATTATGTTCATGTGATATGTATTGGCGGAGTTTTGAGTGTCAGTAAGATTTAAAGAATTTTGTATACTTTCTGGTTCTTAAGCATGACATGATTATCTGCATTTTTGACGTATTAACTATCAGAAAGGGGAATTAATGGCAGGCTGAAATGACGTAACTGATAACAGGAACTTGTCATCCTGGTGCCATGATAAAACTCAACATTATAATGGACATAAGCATTTATTATTAATAAGTTCAAATAATAAATCACAATAATAATTCATAATAATAAGTTCAAATTATAAAAGCTTTGATTCTCTAGCAATTAATAAATGTACACTGGTACGCTAGATTACAAACTTAATATAAACGGACTATAACTCTTGATTTTTACAAAGCAAACTTGGAAAAGGCTTATTTAAGTGTTTCAGGAAGAGGTAGGTCTTAAGGATAGCCAGGGACTCTGCTGTATGGACATCTAGGAGAAGTTCATTCCACCACCTCGGTGCCAGAACAGAGAAGAGCATTGAAGTATACTTACCTCTTATGTATATATAACATGCTGTTTTATAGGAAGGTAATAAATGTTTGTAAAATGTATTTATTTAATACAGTATTTTATTTATACCTATGTGTTTATTATTCTGTAAACATTTTAAGCTTCTGTGTTCTCATGTTCCCAAGTAAAAAAATCAGCTGACTGTGAACAAGAACTAAAAGTTCTGAAAGCCAGGTTCATCATATACACATGCTAAGTATAGTGTGAAGTGATTTCAATCATGTGGCAGGTTATAATGTGAGTGTGTAAGTGTTACATAGCTCGCATCCCTCTTTCATAACACAGGCCCTGTTTCAGGATCACTTCTCCTGACAGTGTGTCCTAATGCATAGTGGAAAACGCGCCCCTAAAAATAACGCGTACACATACACCCTCACACACCGTGGCATGTCAGAGATGGGAGGTTAATATTAGAAAGCACAGCCAGTAATAGCAGAAGAGGGCGGGAGGCTCATACTGTCCTGCTCGGGGTCTCCTCGTGGCCCTCGCGTCACACTCACATAGTGCATACTGCAGCTGGTCACACATACACACGCGTGCTTGTGCCCCTGTGCCACATTCCAGCGGCAGTCACATGTGGTGCATCATCAGAGCTGGTGCTCCAGCCTTCTCAGCGTGCTGCTAGTGGCTATTCCTGAAGAAAGAGAGAGAGAGAGAGAGAGAGAGAAAGAGAGAGAGAGAGAAAGAGAGAGAAAGAGAGAGAGAGAGAAGACGAGTGGAAGGGGTTTTGTGAGAGCTTATTTTTCCCTCTCAGCCAGAGCCTTAGCCGTGCCAAGTGCACTTTGACAACTTGCCAGCACTTAAATTAAGAGCTGGTGATACCATATCCTCACCTCTCTAACTAACTCTGTCCTCAAAATTCTGGCTGTTCACTCACTCTTGTATTTCCTCTAGACTGGTGAACAGCTAATGTAATATATTTCATGTAATAATAAAGGTGGAGCTCAAGTTTTCAAAAGTGGTTATTTTATATGTGGTGTGTGACAAGTGGGTTGATGATTAAGACATTGAATGTCCTTTATGAAGACAAAGTACTATGTGTGAGAATCATAATTTATCATAGTCAATTTATGATATTACTTTCTTGTGATGTGCCTGGAATTATAAAATGTGGGAATGGTACCCAGTGTGAGTGATATATAAATAAAAAGCAGATTTGCATTGGTTCAGTCTGGTTAAATAATAGTTCAAGCATGTTTATAGGTAATAAATAATATTTAAATATATTAAATGTTTTACACTTTTTCTCTTACTCAAGTCATTATGTTTTAGTAATTGTTTTAGTACTTTTATTTGAGTAATGTTTTCAGGTAGTCTACTCCCAAATGATTGGTTCCTGCTTTTCCTTCATTCCTCCTTCCTTTTTGTCTGGAAATAGGCTTTACTTTAGTCTATGTGCTCAGCTGGTTAGCTGATCATAAGATGCTTATGTGCTTTTTGAACATCACATTCCACATTTAGTCCCCATTTGATGGCACAATTAAATTGACTCTTTTGGGAAGATGTTTCACTAGATTTTAGAGTGTGTATATTTATGATCGTCATCAGCGTTCCAATATATAACAAATGTAATCAAAAGGGTTGAGGTCAGATTTATATAGCAGACCATTAAAGATCAAATCTAACCCCTGTAAACTATATCCTAATGGAGCTGGCTTTGTACACAGGAGCATTGTCATGCTGGAACAGGTTTGGGTCTCCTACTACTACGATATCCAAAGACATCCAACTTTGTGGTAACAGTTTGGGGAAGAACCACATCAGACTGGAAAAGTTAACCGTCCCAAGACCCCTAGGCCTCTGGTATATTGCGTATGCCATTTTTAGAATTACTAACTACTCCTTTCAACAAATGACACCTAAAACCATGGACTCGTTATTGCTTATAAATGCACATATTGGACCTCCTCTATGCATGTTCAGCATTGTTCTACACATGTACACTAAGTCTCTGCTCTATTTTGGATCTCGTTTATTTTGGATTTAATTAGTCAATTTGATATGATAGGTTTGATAGGGAATAACGAATGAGAATGAAAGAGAAAACTTTAAATTACTGACATTTAATAGAAAGTCCTTGCAGGGATGTACAATGTGTGTGTGTGTGTGTGTGTGTGTGTGTGTGTGTGTGTGTGTGTGTGTGTGTGTGTATATATGTGTATATGTGTGTATCAGCATCCCCTAAGGAGCATCAAAGTACTTGCCTGAGTAGAGGATCGATGGCGGATGGCACTCTATTCCATGCTCTATCAACCATATGATCCATTAAAACCAGCCACTGTCTGTTGGCATGAACACACACACACACACACACACACACACACACACACACACACAAACATACACTTCTTGTGCCATTCCACACCAGTTGCTTATCCTGCATCCCTAAGGAGTACGGGGATTCCAATACTGCTTGAAAAAACTCACTGAGCCATACATTTTGAGAGTACACACACACACACACACACACACACACACACACACACACACACACAATAAGACAATAACAAAAGCACACAAGAAGGATCTTACCTCTAAAACTTTTGAACAAATTTTGAATGCGTGTGTCCAAACACACACACACACACACACACACACACACACACACACACACACACACACACACACACACACACACACATATACATTGAGATTTAGGTCACAGGTATCACACTGTGGTTTGGAAGTGCTGCCTTTTTGTGCTTTCCCTTCACTAAAACCAAACTAATGTAAACGAGAATTTGTGCTTTGTAAGCATAAGGTACTTGCATAAGGCAAAGAAAGGATGTAACAAAGCCTTTTTTTTTTTTTTGGCCGTACTGAAGTCTGTTTTGAAGAAACTCTATATGTATGCATTTACTACATGTTTAAAGAGGCACCAAACAAGGACCAAATATGTAGCCAAGTAGCTTTAATTATTCAATCTAAATTCTTATCAAACTAACTGCTGTTAGATGTTACAGCATGACTGACACTTAACATCTATCACGATACTTCATCTGCTGCTATGTCCTGTACACTGTTTTGTATCACTACAGTGTGTGTATTATGAGAGCTAACAATTAGCATTGAAGCAGTCTGTACTATCATGCTAGCTAGCATTTAAGAAGTTATGAGTAAAGTCTCTTGGTTAGCTTAGCCAATGTTTCCACACATTCTTCAGGTTCTTGAGTGAAAAAGACACAAAGCTGCCATCTAACTAAAGGGTTTTCTCTTATGTGTACTTTTTCTCATTTTAGCCTTATGTATTTATACTTTACCTTAATTTGAGCATAACGAAGAATCTGAAATTGTACAGCAACTTTTACTAAATGATTATTAGTGTCATTTGATTTTAACTTACTTATTAGTGTTTTGTTTACATGACATTCTAAGCACCAGATTCTAGACAGACAAGAGTGGGAGCAGCAAAGTGTGTGTTTGTGTGGGGTGTTTCACTTTGCATATCAAGATGCATCATGACCAGAATGTTATTAACCCAAGTGAGAACAAATGCGTGAACAAATATCTTTATGAAAGGACATGATGTCCTTGATCTTTGTGAGACTATGGTCTACCAGCTGTCTGGTAAGTTTTTTGACCTTTGGTTCTCAGAGGTTCAGTACTCATACTCGTGATATATGCAATTCTGTAACACAAATAATTTCAAAAAAATTTTTAAGAAACAACTGTAAGTGTTTCAGTAGGATCAAGATGATGTGTGTGACAATGTACACAAGGAAATGCATCATGCAGACATGCTTGGTAGGAAAGTTTGGCTTTTAAAGGTGTTAAAGGAGCAGTTCACAACCAAGCCACCACCCCTTCTTCCTGTTTGGGTCTTGTGATATAACACCTATAACACCTCCTGATTGCTACAAGTCAAGTGATTTCCTTTGTTTGTTTGTTTGTTTTTTGAATAAAATGAACCAATTTATAAATTGGGAATGATAAACTCTCCGAAATGTTTTTTTTTTAAGCGCCCTGTTTAAGGAGTAGTCTGGTTTCCCATAATGCACTGGGACAACATTTCATTGCTCAAGTTGGTTAAAAGCTGAAACAACTAATGAGTTTCAAAATGACTGTGGACCAGGATGCTATTTAGTCCATGTACAAACAAAATGGTGGACAACAACTTAAGGGCAGGGCCTAACCAAGTTTTCTTAAGATAAAAACATGAGTTTATTTTTTGCCTTTAACATTTTGCTCTAATTTAATTGGCTTAAATTGAACTATTTTGGATTTTTGTGGAAACCAATGCAACAGCACCCCTAGTGGTTATTAAAATATATAGATAGAATTGAATAAAGAATTGAGGCTAAGGCTGATTTATTTCTACTCAAGACCACAAATTCAATGACTTGCAGTGATCTCCAATTGGACTGATTTTTTTCATCCAGCTTCCCTGACACATTTGTCATCACAATTGAATAAGGCACACGTAAAGTACACTTGTGGGTGCCATGAACTCAAATGAGAAGGATAATTTACTCTAGGATTAATGTTTACCTTTATTCAAAATGTCTTTGGAAATTAAACCATAACCTGACAGACGAAGCATACATTAACCAGAGAAAGTATAAATTACACAAAATAAGCATATATAAGATTTTTCGTCCAGCGTCTTTTGTTGATGTTGTTTTAATTTAAATTAAATAATAATATTTTTTCTTTTTTTTTCTGTTTATCATGTTTGGTCTGTGGAAGAACCCTTAAAATAAGCTAGTAAAACATTAATATAATTTAAAAGAAACAACAAAAATAGAACTCATGAATACAGATGTGTACTAATTGCCATCTATTGCCATCATCAGACAATATATTTTGTATGCCATCAGGATTTCATGATATAATGCTCAATCCTAATATGCTTTTTCCTTTCACTTGCTGAAAAACGTTAGTATGCACTAACTCAAAAAGACTCAATCCTTTCTTTGGAGATTTTAAGATTCATAAAGAAGATCTACTAGCTAATATTTCTATAAACACTTGACTGCAGGGTCTCTCTACCAGAACACATAACAGACCCCTTTTGAGTTTTAACCTTTTAAGCCTCGGGTAGACATAAAGGTCATATTTGTCATATTTGTATTGTGCAATCATTTGCTCCATTTAGCTAAATTTATCAATCCTCCTTGTGGCCAAGAATATAACAACAAGCACTAAAAGGGGCCCATTGGGGCAGAATTCATAGTGCCTCCTACTCCCATAGTGAATGTTTAAGTGGGGGAGGAGGAGAATACAGAACAGTTCACACATTTCCTTAGTGTTATGATGGTCTTTGTTTGCTAGTGATTGATTTTCCAAAAGATGGAGCTAATTATGAAGCAGTTATGTAACATTATCAATTAAATCAGTTCTAATAGAGAAAAATACAATTCAATTAAATTAACAATTACAATATGGACAATACATAAGCATTAAAATTAAAATACATCTGCAATTCCTTTGAAAAATCCAGCTATTAAAATAAACACAGCTATCATTTTGTATTTAATGTTTTTTCTGTCTTTTTTCTCTGTAAAAAAATAATAATAATTGTAAATCAACAAAGCAGTTAAAGTGAGGTGTGTCATATTGGACAGTGAAGATTTTTTTTTGCTAAAGAAGAATAGAGTAAAAAGTACTATATATTACATTTTGTGAAAAAACAGAAGAGAGACAGTAACAACTAAAATTTAAAGACTAATACAAAAATGTGTATTTTTTTTTTTTTAAGTTCAAAAGATTCGAATATACAAACATACTAATATATAAATAAAAATAAAGACTACATTTCGGAAGGAAAAAAATCTATA
>MU551640.1:584202-601702 GCA_024362625.1 Silurus asotus
AATTTACTTCTCAGCTTGTTAAACGTAAACCATAAAACAATTAATGCAATAATTTGGCTTTTAAAACCAATTTGGTTTTAAACCAAGCGGGAAAAAAATGGTCAAGCGTGCAGCGAGTCAACAATCAGAGTAGAGCACAAGCTCTGTTTTGAACGTTTGATTGCCACTTGGTGTTATCTATTTAGATATTCTTCATCCACCACTGATTGTCATGCACCCGTTCAGTGTTGGTGACAAATTTCCTCCTAAATGCGCGGTGTGCATGCTTTGCTCAGACGAGACAAACTGTGTCAGGAGCAGACGTTGTTGGTCTGAAGCTGCAGGCTATTGTGAACACTACTGTGCAATTGCCAAGGGCAGGTGGAGTCCCAGAAGCACTACTCTCTCTTTCACACACACACACACACACACACACACACACACACACACACACACACACACACACACACACACACACACACCACCTGCCTCTGGGCATTAGGTAACAGTGCTACTCCACAAAGATATTACACAGGCTTCTTTTTTCTGGTGTTTTTATTTTTTATTATCGTACAATTTTACATAAGTGTTTGTACAAAGTTTAGCCCAAAAAAAAAAGAAAAAAAAAGAAAAAAGGGAAGTCTTGTTCCAGATTAAAAAAAAAAAAAAAGGACAAAGAAAAAGAAATGAAAAGTTGTAGTAGGGAAGTAAACCTTGTTTACTTTTCTGAAATGAATATATATGAACCAGGTTTGTTGTGTAGGGAAAGAGTTTGGTCCATGTCCAATGGCTTAATTTAGAAATCACTTGAAGGTCAGAGTTCAAAGGTTCAGGAGGTTTAGGAACGAGTGTACTTTCCCCATATGTGCAGCATGAAGACAGAGGCGATGAACAGCAGACTCATTACGAGGACTGGCACCGGCCCGCTGGGAACAGAGAAGGGGAGGGAGAGAGAGAGAAAGAGAAATTGTTAATTTTTGTTCATTTGTTCTGACAAATTTCATGACCACCATTGTTACAATTTGTTTCCTTTCTTCTATTAATGCTTTGGCAACAGTTGTTAATTACAATTCATGCCAATAATGACAGACAGACAAGAGAGGCAGATGAAGAGCGTGACAGACAAAGACAGAGACATAGGAAGAGAGAAAGAGAGAAGGAAATACAAAGTTAGAGAGGGAGAGAAACAGACAGGGAAACTAAGACGGAGCAAGAGACAGAAACTGGTGTATTATTTCCACATGAAGCCTTTACTGAACAGTGCATGTCATCAGAAGGACCTCTAGTGGTCAAAACTTTACATGATTAATAGATTCCCTATACAAACTCATAAGGTATATTATACTTTATATTCATCTTGTAGTTGTATTTTCTTCCTCTGGATGTTTCAGAGACAGACAAACACTCGAACTACTAGAAAAGGTAAAAAATCTATCATTGGATTACTTATAAATCCACCACAGAACACTTCCATAACCGACAGCTCTATCCTATCGATGCTGTGTTCACCTGAGCCAATCCGCTCTCGTTACCGTGGTCATGTGACGCAAAGGAGGGGTAATTAGGCTTATAAACAGTGGTGAGTGGCATGCCGCTAACGAGTGGGGCGTCTAATGAGCGGCTTTATTAAAAGAGGGACTGACCATCCCCTGGGTCGCTAAGCAGCAGTGTAACCATGCCGACCGAAGGCCCACCCCCAGGCTTTAATTGATGTGACCTTTTCAGGCAGGACTTTAATTAAGCTCCAAGACACACACACACACACACACACACACACACACACACACCCCTCAGCCTAGCGAGAGGAGCTCACACAGATTAACTCATCATGAGGCCCCTCAGCTACACATCCACACACTTAGACTTATGGTAGCAACACATCTGGGGGGAAGGCATTTATAATAAAAGACAAACTTCGGTCAATCAAAGTTGCTAGAAAAATCCTAATTAATATTCTCAAACTGAATGCATGATTTCTGATGATCTGTCATGAGTTGGTCCTCTAACGATAGACCCGCGAGTCAAGATTGCCATTAGCATGTTTACGTTTGTCCTTTGCCCCAACCGTCTATCGAGTTGTGCGTTAACCCCAAAAGTTTCTCCTGTTATAGTCAGAAGTCCAAACCTGGCACCAGCAAACAGGTATTACATATGATTTATTATTCACTTGTGGTTGTTAAGCCTAAAACATTTTTTACGTGAATAATACCTTTTAACTGGAACATTTTGGGACATCATTCAACTTTTTGCAATTTAATGAATTGCTTGCAACAAATAAAAAAAATATGAAACTACATGGATTTTCTCCCTATAAGCTCAAATCTTGCTATAGCTCAGCGTGTAGAAGTTTTTTTTTTTTTATAAATAACGTCACAATTTGGTTACATTTCGGTACAGTTAGGGGGAAGAAATGCAAAACATAAAATTGATTGGGTTTTTTTTTTAATCAACGTTTTTTATTATTATTAATTATCAAAAGTTCTGAACAACAGTTTACATTAAAACTATTTTAAATACTTGATAAAATAAAAATAAAATTGAATAAATCCAATTAATGCAATATACTTATTATATTGACTAAATTAAATAATCGATTAAATAGGCACAAATTTAATTCATTAAATGAAATTTAATAAAGTGGATTAAATAAAATAAATGCACTGAACAAAATCTTTTTGTAAAAATAGTGTTTCCGGTTCCGGTACACTGCGGTTTGGTACGTACCTCGGTTTGTAAGTCACAATTTGGTTACATTTCGGTACAGTTAGGGGGAAGAAATGCAAAACATAAAATTGATTGGGGTTTTTTTTTTTAATCAAGGTTTAAATCCAATTAATGCAATATACTTATTATATTGACTAAATTAAATAATCGATTAAATAGGCACAAATTTAATTCATTAAATGAAATTTAATAAAGTGGATTAAATAAAATAAATGCACTGAACAAAATCTTTTTGTAAAAATAGTGTTTCCGGTTCCGGTACACTGCGCTCAAAATGCAAGGTGGAGACTAAACAAACTTGCGCTTTTGAGGGAGTTCATGTTCGAGTAAATTTTAACCATGTCCCAATGTTAAACAAGAATTAAATTCGGTACAAAAATAAAAAATAAAAAAAACACCCCTAATAGCTACAAATCAGGCCTATGGAAAATCTGCCACTGGGTTACACATAAAGAATAAAAACTTGTTTTTCTTTTTCCATTTTATTGACTTTTGCGGTCGCTGGGTGTTTTGTGACCACTTCCACCCATGCCAATTTCCTGCACCAATGCATCAATAAAAGAAGCTCTCACTGGTTGTGCATTATAGCGAGTTGAGTTACATTTAATATATATGATTAAATAATTAAATAGATTTAACTTTTAATGAAAAAAAAAAAAAAAAAATCACTCATTCATATAATATGTATACTTGTAATGTGATGTGTATGTTATTGTCTTTAGTTATGCGCATGAGCATAAATAATATATAAATAAAAGGTTGGGGACCACCGCACTATTTAATGAGTATTTTCATAATATTTGATGACAATTACTTTGTTGCTGAGGAGAAAACTTTATATGCAAAAAATTGTCAGCAAACTAAATATCAACATCTAAATTATATCCATATTACTTGTTGCATGCAAGCGTTATTTCATGCACACACACCCCTCTGTCTAGGAGGCCAGCCAGCAGGTGCGATCAAATGAAGATGGGGTAGAACCCAAGAGGCCAATTTCCTGCCGTTAAAATTTAATGTTTATCCTCATAAATGCTAAACCTCCGAGATCCCCCTGCCTCTCCCTTCTGTGTCACTTCCTATTGAGCTGGGGAATGAATTAAAAATGAGTAACTGGCTGTCTGTGCATGTGTGTGTGTCTGTGTGTGTGTGTGTGCACGCGTGTGTGCATGCTTGTTAACAGGTTAAGCATCTCTATTAATTTATTCAGTACCTCAGTGTATAAACATAAAGCAGTAACTCGCTAAAGCGGGGCAGTGTATTTCATTTAATTTATTAATTAAACAGGAGTGGAAAATGCACAAACCAGGCACCCAGACTTCATGTCTCTGCTTTTACATTTTGTATTTTGTTGTATTACCTACACATGATCTATTACATCCCTATGTATTAACTATAATTACTGCAAATAAAGATTTGAATTTGTTGTGTAGCAGCTATCTTTACCTCCAAGTCAAAAGGTACAAATTTGTTAGAAGACAATGACAATTGAACTCGTGTTTCTCCTGGTCACAATTAAATAGCAAACTAGCTTTACATTACTACTATTTCACCATATTATAACATCAGCTTCACCATATTCACCATACTACCGCATCGGCTTTACCATACTACCGCATCGGCTTCACCACATTCACCATACTACCGCATCGGCTTTACCATACTACCGCATCGGCTTCACCACATTCACCATACTACCGCATCGGCTTCACCATATTCACCATACTACCACATTCACCATACTACCCCATCAACTTCACCACATTTACCATACTACCGCATCGGCTTCACCATACTAGTCAAGTCAAGTCAAGTCAAGTTTATTTGTATAGCGCTTTTCACAACAGACATTGTCTCAAAGCAGCTTTACACAAATCAACAGTGATGGTGAATGGTGTGAATTTGTCCCTGATGAGCAAGCCGTGGCGACTGTGGCAAGGAAAAACTCCCCTAGATGTTATGAGGAAGAAACCTTGAGAGGAACCAGACTCAAAAGGAGAACCCATCCTCATCTGGGTGACATCAAGAGTTTGATCATAAATTTTCCAACAATACAGAACACTGGAGAGTGAGAACTAACATGATTACTGGAGTATAAGATTATAAGTGATGTTCTTTCTGCAGTTTTAAACAGTCTTTATGGTTAGTAGCTCCTAACAGTCTTTATGGTTAGTAGCTCCTATACTACCACTTCAACTTCACCATATTCACCATACTACCGCATCGGCTTCACCATACTACCACATCGGCTTCACCATATTCACCATACTACCGCATCGGCTTCACCATATTCACCATACTACCGCATTCACCACATTCACCATACTACCACATCGCCTTCACCATATTCACCATACTACCACATCAACTTCACCACATTCACCATACCACCACATCGGCATATTCACCATACTATCACTTCAACTTTACCGTATCACCACATCAGCTTCACCATATTAACCAAATCACCACATCAGCTTCACCATACTACCACATCAGCTTCACCATATTCACCAGCTTACCACGTCAACGTTTACCATGCAACCAATTTTACTATACAACCACATCTTTGTCACCATACTACCACATTAACACCGTCAGCCAAAACTTTCAAAGCGGGTTAACAAACTGAAATACTTGAACCATGTCAAGCCATCACATGTGGGCTAAACAGAGACTGTTCTATTTAGCAAAAAAAAAAAAAAACCAACATGTTTTGCACCCATCAAAGCGCAGCGATGTCACTGTGCGTGTGTGGTGAGAAACATATAATACTGACTAATATCTAACACCTCCTCCAGGCCAGCTATCAATGAGCGACAACACAGCCTGTCACTCGGAAACATGGCACATTCTGGAAACAAAAAAAAATCTGTTGATACCCTTTTCAGGATGTTTTTAAAGGTCTTGAAATTACGCTTTCTTTGGATTTTGGCCGTAATGTGTAAACAAAAAACAAACAAAAGAAAAACCACAGAACATTATAGAAATGTTACAGTAGCACTTAATGACTGTTCTGAAATATTATAGCTACATCGACACTTTTTTGTTTTCGTTTTTAACACCACTGCAGGATACATCATTTAACTACAGTTGGCCTTGAAATAGATGAATGGATGGATTGCATTAGGCTCACGTGCTGGTGTGAGAAATTAACCTTTTTGCTGCTCCATGCTGCAAGTCCATGATATGTGTGTGTGTGTGTGTGTGTGTGTGTGTGTGTGTGTGTGTGTGTGTGTGCGCGTTCGTTAACTTACACTTTGAGTCCTGGCGAGTCCTCTGTGTAGAAGCGCCACATGCCCCCTGTACCTGCTGATGCTGTAGCTCTGCCTGCAGACCGTGTACCGCTGCCAGTGGCTTTCCTGAAACAGAGTAATTTTTAATTTTCTACACCACAGACTCCTCTTATTCATTACCTCTGAACCTGATACTCTCACTGCAGCAGAGGACAACTCTGGGGTAATCACTACTAAAAGGTAAAATACACTCCTGGGGAAACACTAATCTGTCTCACTTGGTTCTGTTGATTGATCTAATCATGACTGTGAGACTGTATTCCAAAAAGATCATTACAGCGATCAAGATTACAGATTTGTTTTTGCCACTTTTTTCAAAAGCACACTCCAAGACCATCTATAGACAGCCAGCATAAAGACAATTTATAGTTTTGGAAGTGATATACACACAGTGGAAATAAAACCTGTGCTTGTAACGCTAATATTAATATTAATATTAATATTAATTGTATATATTAAATATGCTTAGTATTTGTTATAGATAGATAGAGATAGTGTAGGGGTGCCTAATACATTGATCGGAAGGTAATATGGGTAGATTGTGAGTTATTAAATTATTTTTTAGATGTTAGTCCATCATTCATCATCTATACTCCCGACTAATTTGACATACAGCGCAGCCAGTCTGAGATCTCTTCTCTTATAACATGGGTCACCATGCAAGTGCGATCAAATGCGAGCAAGCTACTGCAAAACTCCAGTGACTACTGAAAAGCTAAGAGGTAAACTTATTTATGAGAGTCAGCCTTTTCTCAAAAGAAGATTATTGAGGTCAAATACCATTCCACCACATTGAATGATCATTTGGAAGTCCGCTTGAGGCTGCCTACCCACAGCTACTGTAAAACCCTGGCTTAATCCATTCAGTTCAAGTCATCAGAGTAGTTAAGGCAGAAGCCGGAATAGGATTGTGCTATAATATTGGAAACCTGCCTAATATTGCATTGGTCCCCCTTTTGCTGCTAAAACAGTCATGACCTGTCAAACATATACTACAATAGCTCGTCTGTTGGATTGGACCACATGGGCAATTTTTGATAGATCCTGAGCACTGCAGATGGCACACTACACCCCACAAGAGAAGCAGTTTTGGATATGCTCTAAACCAGTTGTCTAGCCATCACAATCTTGCCTCATAATTTGGGGACAAAATGCTGCTGCCTAATAAATTACACCCAGTAACAAGGTGCCATGATGATGATAATTAGTGTTATTCACTCATTAGTCATAATATTCTGCCTGATCAGTGTATATTGTATATATTAAATATGCTTAGTATTTGTTATAGATAGATAGAGAGAGAGAGAGAGAGAGAGAGAGAGAGAGAGAGAGAGAGAGAGGGAGAGAATTATTTTTTTTTATGTATGTAGATCATTAGGACTTTTGGCTGAAAAGGTGAGCCCCCCCCTGATGTATTGGTTTCAGCGAGAGCTCTTACCTCTGTCTGACAGTGGAACCTGCTGCTCTCGGGGCCACGGTCTTACTGGGAGACCGTCCGGAGGCTCCCACGCTTGATGCGCTTGCTGCGGGTCCAGGCTTAAATCGAGAAAGAGGAAAAAAAGAAAATGTTTTTCTTAGGAAACCATCAACTAGAACATAGACGTCTGGAGTTATTGAAAAACAGAGATCTTCGATCTTAATCCAAAGGGATCATCCATCAGCACCCTTTACATACATTATATAACAATTCAAGACTGAAGTGACTAAAGAAATAACAATCCCATGTTTGGTACCATAGTCTTACTTGGGTGGCAAGACTTGGATGCAAAATTAAAAAAGGGGAAAAAAATTAAGACTGTAATGAAGTTTAAAATGGAAAAAGACCCTGAGATGGCTACAGACATTAGTAGGTCTGCGGGGGAGGGGGAGGGGGGGACTTATGAAAACAGCTTTCTACAGAAAAAATAAATGCAATGTTTATAAAAACCCTATGCAGTAATATTATATATGTGGGCAAACAACAATTTTTAATTATGATATTTTGTAATAATTGAAAAATGTTGTTATTGGAAGAAACTTCTTCTGGTGGTCCACTAACCAAAAGCCACGTATGCAAAAGTCTATACCGGCCATGGACATGACATAAAAATAACCAGCAACATTACAGTACAAATTATAACAGTAATATCACCTCATATATATAATACACCTAATGCCTTTCTAATATAAATATATATATTAAAAAACAATTTAGTGTAACAAAAATGAGGAAATTACCCTCTGCCTGGCTGCAGGTCGCTGACATTAGCATACACTTATAGAAAACACGTTTCCCTTCCAGTAATTTAACCTCATAACTCGTATAAACGCAAAAGAGAAGCCTTAAAGTCTATTTTATTAAATAACTCACCATGTTTTCAGGGTTTTTGGGAGCGGTGGATGGACACAGTGATGGTCAGCAGGAATAACGTGATTGAGAAGAGAAGGCTCGTTTTCTGCTGACGATTTACTCGAAAGGCCACGACAACTCAAGAACGGACCCCTTTAGTAGACCTTTATACCGCCTGTTCAAAACAGAAAACAAATAAGACCCAAAAAAAAAAATACATCAGCTACTCAAACACAATGTTAATTAATAACAATGATGGCCGGTTTGAATTGTTTTATTGTTCGCGCATATTTTTAGAAGGCGTTTAAATTATAGAACTAAAAGCAGGCATAATTAAAGCCACCAGCATAGAAAGCGATGACGTGCCCTATCTGAAGAAGAAGCGACAAGCAGGGAGACATTTTGGCTCCGGAAGAGCGTACTTTCCTGCATTTATGGGCTTTTAGATATACTGTGAGTATCTGTTTTGAGCCATTATGACAGGTTGATAGTTACAGCACGTTGACTGATAGGGAAGCTGAAGGTGGGTATTAAGGTGTCGGGTTTTATAGTTGTTGTGTGTTCATTTAGTTGGATTTGAGTGCTGAGAGATTTTGGTGGAAGGATCTCACCCGTGGGTTTGACGTGGACCTCGATCAGGTGTTTTAACAGTAATGTATAGACTAATCTCTCAGTCTTAGGGTGTTTTCATATATAGTCCGTTTTATAAGAACCAAACCCAGTTCACTTAAAGTGAACCAGAAAGTGATCTAAGCAAATGTGACCTCAGTCTATTTCATATTCACAATATAAAAGTCCTCTTTAGTATTGAAGTGATCTCAACCTCATAACAACTCAGAACTCTGTGAAATGTTATCACGTGTGTTCATGTACTTCTGTCGTAGTTTGTAGCCTCTTTCCTTCAGTTTTTTAAAAACAAAATAAATACTTTTATGTTTTATGTGTTGAGAATAGTTAGCGTTTAATGCTATTTCCAAATATCAATAAGAGCACAGCTTACTTCCTAAGACCACACGAATCCTGCCATGTCGAAAGGTTTTGTGTTTCAGCAGTGACGGCACAAGGCTACATATATGGCAAGCCTTCAGGGACATTTGGCGAGACGAAACGCAAAGCGGACCGGGACCTCATTGCTTTCACGTCACAAACAAATCGAACCACAAACGAAGGTGGTCTAAATACGGGTGAAAACACCCTTATACTCACACTCTTCTGTGTAATTAATTGGACTCCAGGAATAATGATTACTTGTATTTGGGGGAAAATAATGTTCAGCAGTCATAGGGAGTAATGCTGATCACTGATTGGTTGTTGGAAATGATATTGATCAGGTATTGGTTTTGAGGGTAATGATCAGTGATTGGTTGCTGGGGATATTGTTGGCCAGTGATTTTTTTTTAAATTGAGAATAATGTTAGTGATTGGTTGTTGAGAATAAGGTTGGTCAGTATTTTTCAGAATTATGTTGGCCAATAATTTATATGTTGATCAGTGATTGGTTGTTGGAAATAGTGTTGATCAGTGTCAAGTGAAGAAGCTTTTATCGTCATTTCAACCATGACGCAGTACACAGTCAAATACAACAATGTTCCTTCAGAAACCCTGGTGCTACATTTACAACATAAAGCTACATAACAGAAGACACAGAGATAAAGACTAATAAGTGTCCTGCCGCATAAAGTGCATCGTGTGCAACCTGGTGCAAAGAGTGCAAGACAGCACAAGATAGTGTAGGACAAATACACAAACACAAAATAGCGTCGCCAGTAAACCAGTACTGCAAAAAAACGCTATATAAATGTAACAAATTATTATTATTACAGTAGTATATTACACAGTGATTGGTTGTTGTTGTGAAAACTTTCATCAGTGATAGATTCTTAAGAATAATTTTGGTCAGTGATTGGTTGTTGGATATATTGCTGATCACTAATTGGTTGTTGAGAATAGTGCTGACCAGACATTGGTACCTGGAAATAATTTTGATGAATGATTGTTTATTAGAAATAATGTTGATCAGTGATTGGTTCTTGTGAGTAATGTTAATCAGTGATTGGTTGTTGAATAGTGTTGATCAATTGTTGTGTATAGAGTTGATCACTAATTGGTTATTGGGAATAGTGCTGACCAGCCATTGGTTACTGGACACAATGTTAATCACTGAATGGTCTTTCAGAGTAATGTGAATCACAGATTGTTCGGAATAATGTAGATTAGTGATTTATTATTGGAAATATTGTTGATGTGATTTGGGTCCAATCTGGCAGGGTTGGCTGGCAGTTCA
The DNA here is from genome assembly GCA_024362625.1 of Silurus asotus. Lineage (NCBI taxonomy): Eukaryota > Metazoa > Chordata > Actinopteri > Siluriformes > Siluridae > Silurus > Silurus asotus. The sequence continues at coordinate 594,815 of MU551640.1, forward strand.
CTTTCATGTTAAAGCAATGTTTATGCTAAAATATAAATCTTAGGGTTTAATAGGTGATAAACTATTAATATTGATAACGGTCAGATTTTGCATGTTTTCTCAATCAGCACTGAGTGTCATATTAATGAGGAATCTAACTTAAATATGGTGGATACAATAAACACTGGACTCATGTTTCCAAAATGCAGTGCAGCTATACACACATATGGGTAAAATTGAATAGTTCTGATGTAGTTGTTTAAAATCATTTGATTTGCATTGTGTTGCAGCAGCATGGTGCGTGTAGTCTTTCTGCACCCCGATTTGGGAATCGGAGGCGCCGAGCGGCTGGTGGTGGACGCAGCTGTAGCCCTGCGCTCCCGTGGATGCAGTGTCCAGATCTGGACAGCGCATTATGATCCACAGCACTGCTTTACAGAAACACTCTCGCCGGACCTGCCTGTGGTGTGTGTTGGAGACTGGTTGCCCACCAGTGTGTGCGGATACTTCCATGCTGTCTGTGCCTACCTGCGCATGATTTACGTAGCTCTCTACCTGGTGTTTCTGAGTGGAGAGGAGTATGATGTGGTTTTCTGTGACCAGGTAAACTTTTGTTTTCTTCTCTACACTTTGATGTGCAGTGTGACAAGCACTAAATCAGTTGTATCTTAGATTGTGGTCACACTGTGACATGTAATATAACACTGAAGTGGTGTTTCAGAACTGGACAGTTCACTCTCTGATGATGATTATTTTTTTTTTTTTATGTGTAAATTTGGAAATTAAATGCTTCCATACACATATTTAGCTATCAATCATTACAAATGGAAACAAGGATAAACTTTACTACATGTTATTAATGAAACTATTTGTTGAACGTCCCTCTTAGGTGTCGGCGTGTATTCCTGTCTTGCGCCTGGCACGCCACAGGAAAAAGGTCCTCTTCTACTGCCACTTCCCCGACCAGCTGCTAACGCAGCGGCACTCTCTGCTCAAGTGCCTCTACCGCGCGCCCATAGACCGCCTGGAGGAGTTCACGACTGGCATGGCCGACCTAGTCGTGGTCAACAGCAAATTCACTGCTAGCATTTTCAAGCAGACCTTCCCCAATTTGAATGCAATCCAAACGGACGTCCTTTACCCCTCGCTGAACACGTCAATTTTTGATCAGACGGTGGAAGACCTTGCCGGGCTGATTCCTGAGCATCGGCACTTCCTGTTTCTTTCGATAAATCGATACGAACGAAAGAAAAATCTTCCGTTAGCAATGCAAGCACTATCTGCGCTAAGAGAAAAGATTTCCACCCGCCAGTGGGAACAGGTGCACCTGGTTATGGCGGGTGGCTATGATGAGAGGGTGGCTGAGAACGTCCAGCACTACGCTGAGCTTCGCTCTCTTGCCGCCTCTCTCGGCCTCGAGGAGCACATCACCTTTTTACGTTCCTTCTCAGACCAGCAGAAGGTGACGCTTCTGAGCAAAAGCACTTGTGTCCTTTACACTCCCAGCGGTGAGCACTTTGGGATTGTACCTGTTGAAGCCATGTACATGCAATGCCCCGTGATCGCCGTCGCCTCTGGAGGACCTTTGGAGTCAGTAGTAGATGGAGAGACAGGCTTCTTGTGCCAGCCCACAGCTGAGAGCTTTGCGGACGCCATGCAGCGATTTGTGGTTGACCCAGAGCTCAAACAGCGCGTAGGGAAGGCGGGAATGGAAAGGGTGCTAGGGCACTTCTCTCTGCAAGCTTTTACCGATCAACTTTACCAATATGTCATCAGTTTGATCAACTGATCCTTTGCCTTCCTTCTCAAAAATATTCCACTGACCTACGGCTGAAAGAATGCACTCTCTAAGGGAAGAACTGAGTGGTGAACATGCAGGAAATTGACTTGTTGAACACTGGAGCGACAATGCAGGACAATTGAAGCAACTGCTGAGTGAGAGGTTAATGATTTACTCTTTGCTGAAAATTGATTGTGTGTGTATGTGGATGTCTTTTATCCACGAACCATTAAAGAGTCTCTGGGACAGAAGTCGATCTTCATGCAGACCGTCAAGTCTAATGCTGTTCATGTAGTTACATCAGTGGGAGATGTTTAGATGTTTATTTTGCTAAGTAGCTGTCTCACATGGAAAATTTTCAGACCGAGGACTACTATTTTATACATTGGTTTAGGATTGTTTTTGACTGTCTGCTTCCTTGTCAGTGATTTAATAAGACTTTTTTAATGTTCATTATTTTAATGTTTATCATTAAATGATTTGGGGCACAACATGGTGTTTGCTATGTATTAAAGGTGTAATGTTCATATCACACTATCTACATTTGTATATTGGCCCAAAATGTCTGCAAAGTTTGTTGGTTTATTATAATTTATATATATAATATAAAAATAAAAAAGCAGAGCCGAGGCTCATTAATGCCCTGTGTGGTCCAATTCAACAGACGAGCTCCTGTAGCTCAAAATACTGAAGTAAGTACAGAAGTTAATGCTGTTGATGCTCTGTAATCAGGACTGTTTTGGCAGTAAAAGGGGACCAACACAATATAAGGCACGTGGTCATAATGTTATGCCTGATCGGCGTACATCCCAGTATGACTTTTTTTTACAGTTATTGGTTCACTGGTTCATTAATTCGTCTTTAGTAAATGATTTATCTTCATTAGTTTAGCAGCCAATTCAGCACACAGGCTGGACAATGATCCAAACCAGTACACACTCATTCACACCTAGGAGCAATTTATTGGAGCTTAAATGCTTTTAAACATGGTTTTCAGTGAGTAAACCTGAAAACCATGAGGAAATAAATAACAAACAACACAAATGCATCTTTTATGGACCGAAGTGAGACCATGGCACCACCCACATTATCTCAGTTGGGTCACAAAACTTAGTCATGAATTGAGAGGTAAACAGTTTACATAAAGAAAGCCTAATTGAAGCAAAGGTGCACTATTTATACTCTGTTTTTATACTCTTCAGTGCATTTTAAAGAAATACCAAAGCTGGACCATAGATTTGGTCATGGATATTCAAACATACTAGCAAAGAACGAGCAAATTCAGATACTGCTGAAGTCTAAAGTATCGATGCCTATGAAAAGTGGCTGATTGAGATGAAAATGCTTCATGGACAATGAACTGACTCTGTGTGCTATTTTTGACCCAGCAGATTTTGTCTAATATTTGGAAGATCCTAAAAAAACTTATAACTTTATGACTTCCTTGGGGGAGGGTCTTCTAATTACAAAGTATAATACAATACTAAACTGCAGGTTGTAGAGAAAATACAGTCATGCTCTGCAGAAAGAGCAAGGCAAGAGAATTTTACCAGCATCTAAGAAGATAAGAGTTGAGTTTTCCAATGAGGTCAGTCAGATTCTGTTCCTTTTCTCCTTTTGGTATTGTTATTTTAATATAGCTATGCTTTCTTTACATTCCTGTTCCCCGGATCCAGACGTTTTGACATCAGAGACAAATTAGAAAAAAAGCATATTATACTCTCAAGCAATTTGGCCTTCAGAAGCAAATAGAACATTTGAAGACACATACCGTATACTTCGGAGGCTTTTAATATTTTGAGGGAACACCCCAAGTCAAATCTGCTACATGTGTAGGACGGCAAAGTTCCTAATTGTATTAAAAAGCAGGAGGCACAAGTTAATATTTTTATGTTAACTTTATTACAGGACCAGCTTTAATTTCTTATTGATGGAAACAGCAGATCATCGCTCAGACCTGTACATCTGTTTTGTTGGCAGTTCCTGAGCACAATTTCTTGTGTCTCATTAACACAAAACCTATTAAGGTCTTGAGCTTATCTGGGTGTTGATTGGGTCTTAATCATTCATTAATAGAGAGCACTTATGAGGCCGGCGAGGGTGTAAATCACCGGGAAGTGTTACGGGATAACCTTTAGAGAATGCAGAGGTTAGAGCGCATTGATGTAACTCTTCCTCATACAGCTGTTTGCATGCGAATTTTGTTTTGAATGTGAAAAATTGAAAAAGTGGGAGAGCAAGGGTGACACCCATAAGGGTATACAAATACAAATAAGTTTCAACAAATAGTGTGCTAGGTTCTTATTATTCAATATAGCCATAAACTGCCTACTATGACAAAATGAGGCTATTTGGATTATTTACAGAACAACCAAGGATCTTTTTTTTTTGTGTGTGGCATGTAGGTGCAGGTGTGTGGTAGAAGCCTACATGAAAGTCATTGTCTTGGTCATCGCCAATTAAAAAATATTTTTTTATGATTATGTATAAATATGATTATGTGGACACATGTTTGTGGACACCTGACCAAAAGATGAATGTGTACTTTTTATTATAAGAACCTCCACTCTTCTGCAAAGATGGTTCACTCGAATTTGGAGTGTGCTTGTGGAGATTTGTGCTTATTCAGCCACAAGGGGGTTAGTCAGCTACTAATGTAAAATTCAGAAATTTCCCCACTGTGGGATGAATAAAGGTAGATCTTATCTTATGTAGGGTTTGAAAGCCTAGATTGCAGTCACTGTTCCAATTCATCCAAAAGGTGTTCAATAGGGACTAGATGAGAGGTCTATAGCAAGTCACTCTAAATCTTCTATTCCGTTTTAGATCTCTGATGCTGCCTCCTCACCATACTTCAGCAAGATGTCTGTACTGTCTGCAACAGACTGGTAGAACTTCATCCTTACCAGTGATGGTGATGGAGCCATCCCCTTGGTCTTGGCCACATTGAGAAGCAGATTTTTTCTTGCACCACCTTGTCTCTGTACATTTTATCATGTCCAACCCTGGGGCACCCAACCAAACATAGTCATCAGAATATTTCTGAAGAGTATAGAGATCTGGCCTGTATTTAGACTCTGGAAGGAGTGAAGGAACACGGGTCGAGATGGGGAGAGCACAGTTCCCTGTGGTACAACAGAACTGCCCAGCAGACACTCAGCAAGGCAGGTTCTGACAGGTAGTCAGTGACCCAGGAGATCACGGATGTGTCCACCTGATTTCTTCTCATCTTCTTTCTCAGCAGGAGAGGTTGGATGGTGTTACATATGTGTGAAAAATGAGAGTCTCACTGTGGTGGTGGTGGTGGTGGTGCAGTCCAGATGGGAGTGGGTCTTTTGCAGTAGATAACTGACAATGGTAAGTATCCAAAAATTTGCTGACCTGAGGTCATTAGGGAACATGCTATGTGAATTCTATTGGTTTATAATAATTTAGGGAGGAGAAGATATTTTCAGGACACTTTCCACAGCTCTGAAACCTTCTCAGATTTAAGATTCAGGTAGAGGTTGTGCTGTTATTTTGTATAATTTGAGAAGATATTCTCTTGAGGAGTTCACTGTGTTTCTGTAGAAACAACGTTACACTATATTGCCAAAAGTTTCCTGACACCTGGTCATAAGTACGGTATGTGCTTTTTAAGCATTGCATTCCACATTTAGTTCCAATTTGCTCTTATAATTCCCTCCACTCTTATTAGAAGATGTTCCACTAGATATTGGAGTGCGCTTGTGGATATTTGTGTTCATCAGCCACAAGGGTGTTAGCAAAGTCAGGTACTGATGTTAGTGAGGTGAGGAGGCAAAGATGAAGATGAGGTGAAAATATGGTTTTAAATGATTTGGAGTGTAAGATCTTAACTGGCCTGCTATAGAGCTTAGACCTAAATCCTGTAGCAGGCCAGTGAAGATCTTACACTCTGACCCATTTAAAACCATATCTTCATGAAGCTGGCTTTGTGCACAGGGACATTGTCATTTGTTTGAGTTCACGTGACCGCAAAATTGTATTATCCCGCATCCAAAGGCATCCTGTACAATCTTATGGTAACAGTGCTGCCAACACATATGGAAGAAAAGGTCAGGCATCCCAATACTTTTGTTTATATTGTGTATTTTGGTGGAATCTCACTGCAAGATGTGATCAGATAGTCAGCGAAAATTATACAGTGTTCCAACATCGTACTAATATACCTTGTGTTGTTTAAGCTTTTAATTGTTCACCTGTCAGTATATTGTAGAACACTCCCTTTAACACTCATTTCTCAATGAGGTCTTGCCAGTCTGGATTTAACTAGTTGAAATATTCTTACACACACATTTTCAGACATACATGCTGAGTGATGGCTTATCCCTGCTGCATGTAAAACACAAGCCTTGAACTATTTGTATTCATGACCTGTTTTCCTACATGGTATACGATTTAAATTTTTTACAGCTTCCATAAAATATTCGCTGCTATTAGCATATTTCTAGCCTGGGTAATTGATGTACTGTGGCATGGCGTAAGTTTTGATTTACATTTGTAGCATAAAACAATCTCGCCACGCCGCTTTATTAAAGCAATTGCTAATATATCACTGTGTAGCGTTATGGGCAAAATGATAGGCTCAATAAAGGCAGATATTTATTGCTAAAAATGATAAATGCTAAATAGAAAAAAAGAAAGAAAGAAAGAAAGAAAATTCTTCTTTGTTGCCAAAGAGGTTTAATGCACCTGGTTCATGCAAGAGTTTGGTGGGAAGGGATTAAGGCTGTTCTTGAAAGTGTACACTAGGGCAGTTTATCACTGCTTTGCTGTTCATATGTGTGTTGCAGTGTGTGTGTGTGTATGTGTGTGTGTGTGTGTGTGTGTTTCAAGTTGATCCAAGACTTGATTCTTCCATGTTGATGATTTTTTTTTAATTTTCCTTCTTCAATTCAAGCATATTTTGGTCTCTGATTATCAGCTCTTGTTGCCTTCTTGGTGTGTGTGTGTGTGTGTGTGTGTGTGTGTGTGTGTGTGTGACTGAGAGAGAAAGAGAGTATGAGCCATGGGAGCTGCTGATTGCCCCTGGTGATACTGGCTCTTTTCCAGCCCTCAGTCGACCCCTAATCAACAAGCTGTCAATCAGCCAGTGAGAGTGACACTCC
>MU551640.1:606702-613381 GCA_024362625.1 Silurus asotus
GGGAGACTTGTACACCTGCTCATTTGTGCATTTGTTTAATCAGGCTTGCACAAATATGAGCCTTAGGTAAGATTTCCATCAGACAGTTTGGTTTCTAGAAGCTGTTGATATTTTTTACACACAATAGTCTCTAGTTGCACAGAATGTTGCAAAAAACTAAAAACATTTATTTCTACAAGCAGAAATGTCTTGTTAATAAAAGAGAGACTGGATCGAGCTGACAATAAGACTTTTAAAAATCAGTTTGGTGAGCAGAAAAGTGTACAGGAACATGGTGTACAACAGCAGTAGACCACATTTAAATCCACTCCTGTCAGCCAAGAATAAGAGGTGGTGCCAAAAAGTTTCTAGACTAGTTTTGTAATGCACCAACAGATGGCAGCACAAGGTTGCACGCACAGTCACAGGAAGCACCAACTTTTCCAAGTCAGTGTGCCAAAAAACATCGTCCTGTGAATATTGGGAGCTGTGCAACTGTTATTCTGACTATGTGTGTTACCACGTCCGCGATTTCACCATGCACAGCAAGTTAGAACAAAGAGCACACATGAAATTCTGCATGAAACTTGGCAAATCTGCCACAGAGATATTTGACATGATTTGGCAAGTTTAAGGCAATTCAAGGTGTTTTGAGTGGCACGCAAACTTCAAAAGTAAAATAATATAACTGGAAGATGAGGAGAGATCAGGAAGACCTTCAACAAACTCAAACTTGTGCATGATGATCATCGGCAAACAATCCCCAGCATCGCTGAAATTTCCTGTGTGTCATACAGAACAGTCCAGGCAATCCTCATGTGTGATTTGAACATGCTGCCAAATTCGTCCCCAGGTTGCTGACCCAGGAGCAGAAGGAGCACCTCGTCAAAGAACTCAGTCAGCGTGCCATGGATGACCTCACATAGAAATTTACACAGTTATTTGCTGCCATTATGATATAGATTGAAGTCTGTAAAGATTTTTATGATTAATACGCTAAATGAATTTGAAGTACATTTTGCAGCACAAAACCCATTACCCATTACCAAAAGTCCATGAGGTTGCAATCATCCATTTGTAACATGTTTGTGGTAGATTTGCACATGTGCCTATGTTTTTGCATGTGAACACACTAATGACAAAACCGAATGCAAACACAGAAATCTTCCCATCATCTAGATAACTTCAAGAAAATAATAAATGGCTTTCTTATTTGCCACCAATTCCACATTAGAACTTCATCTTGAAGTTAAGGATGCACTGGAGGAGTACACCATGGGGACTACTTCCCCTATCTCACGCTTTCCTTTTTCTTTTCTCTCCCTCTCTCTTCTTCTCATCTTCGGCTCTTGCTGCGGGCTGTGGAGAGTGATTGGCGTCTTCCGTTGCGGATCGAGTGGCTCCTTGAGCCGGTTAGAAGAGCCTCTCATGGTTGCCATGGTAATTGACAGAGATTGGCGCTAAGGCATGCTGTTTGATCAAGTTAGCACTAATTCGTGTTTAATGGAGCTATTGATCGGAAAACACGCCGCTGTTTGTGTTCCAACAGCCCCGGTCGAAGCCGTCAGATTAGCTGAGTACACCGGCATTAACACAGAAAAGACAAAATACAGCAAAGCAAACAAGAGACAGACATACAATAGATGTATTGGAGGAAAACCTTTTTAAACAAGCAAGAAGACAAATAAGCATGTAATGTTATTTAAGGAAATCTGATATATTTGTAAAAGATAACAATGTCTTGGGGGCTTAGATATTGTATTTATTTTTTACGTTTTAGTGTTACATTTATGATATTTATCAGACACCCTTATCCAGAGCAAAGTTTTCGGTCAGTCATAGTACTAGAACATATCACATGCTTTTAATTGGATATCTATTACTTGTTCACAGTGGTAAATGAAGTAAACATTATTTGATACTGTACTTAAGCAGCTTTTTTTGGGGTATCTGTACTTTACTAAATAATTTCCTTTTTCGGAAGAATTTTACTTCAACTTTATTACATTTCCAAGTCAAATCTTTTACTTTTTACTCAACCACATTTTGCCAAATAAGCTGTTTCTTTGTGTGGATAAAAACTTAACTGGTCAAAAACTCAGCGAGCCACCAATCAGGGTAGAGCACAAGCTCTGTTTAAAACTTGTTTTGATTAGTGCTTTCTACTTAACACAAATCTACAGTTCAGCATCAGTTCAACAGCAAGCAAAACATTTTGAAAGGATGATGATGATGGGAAATGATAAAAGAAACTACTGACTCGAACTTGCCACATCACCCGTGGCCTTGTTTGCGCAATTTTTTAAAGTAGTTGTAAAGAAGGTTTTGGACTCGTGATCATTTTAATAGAAATCAGTGTTTGACACATTAATATCATTCTAATAATGCAAAGAGTAGCAAAGGAGCATTATAGCTATAATAAATCATATTACTTTAGATGTTTAAGTACATTTGAAGGCAAATACCTCTGTACTTTTACTCAAGTGAAGGTTTAAAGGGAGCACTTTTAATTTTACTGGAGTCATATTTTACCCTCCGTATCTCTACTGTAACTTAAGTACATGGTTTGTGTACTTCGTCCACCAAGGTTTGACCATGAAAATATTTTGAGACTTCAACTACCACTATTTAAAGCATGTAAGTGATTTAGTGAAGCCAACCCAAACAGCTGTTCACGTTGCATCACAGGGCCATGTATCCCACTTGGAAGGAAATGTTTTCCGCCCTCTTTAACATATATGAGCTCACAGACACTAATGATTGACAAAGCGACAGAGCGGATTATATTTCTGCTTTCCAGAGAGCACAGCCAGTTTAGCCCCCTTTGCTCTCTACCACTGATGGTGCTCTGAACTCCTGCCTCCTGGCTATGGTACAATATTTTTCTTGTATACCAATCAGGAGTGGAAAACTGGCACTAAAAAAAGAATTAAAACATTACCAATTAATTTATATTAATTTGAATTGACTAACTTAAATATAAATATAAAATAATATAAAAAAATAAATAAATAAGGAATTGTACTGTTGTCCAATACTGATAAATGTGCATTATAATTATTTATGTTTGCAATAATCACAACAAAGAATTGGAGCTGCAGGTTTTTCACCATTATATAAGCTTATGTTTATAAATAATTGTATTATTGCTCCTGATCAGGGTCAAGTCATTACCATTGAACCTTTGTGCAATGTGAGAAAATTGACAAAAGTAATGATTATTTTAATACAAACAAGAAGAACACTCAGAAAAGGTACAAATAAAAATCTGGATGCAATAAATAGCTAAAATACTGTACTGTGCAAATGTAAGTGACAGTTTTAATCATTTAAAATAGATAAATTCATTTTGTCATTTATTATTAAATAAAGGGGTCCTCAATTATATAAAAAAAATACTTAACCACGAGATGAAATATTTTTGTCACTGCTTATGTGTTCCATGACTTTTATTATTATGTTTATAAATAATTGTATTATTTGTCCTGATCAGGGTCAAGCCATTAACATTGAACCTTTGCGCAATGGGGGAAATTGACAAAAATAATGATTATTTTAATACAAACAAGAAGAACATTCAGAAAAGGTACAAATAAAAATCTGGATGCAATAAATAGCTAAAATACTGTACTGTGCAAATGTAAGTGACAGTTTTAATCATTTAAAATAGTTAAATACATTTTGTCTTTTATTATTAAATAAAGGGGTCTTCAATTATATAAAAAAAATACTTAACCACGAGATGAAATATTTTTGTCACTGCTTATGTGTTCCATGACTTTTAATGTTATTCTGTATCAAAAGGCCTGGAAACCATATGATAATACATAAAATTACATATGATATTATCTATAATTTATTCTCAATCTTTTGCTTTATAAGAGTTTGATCCTATTGTAAAGTATAGAGACAGACTCTAAACGAGACGAGAGCAAAGTGAGATATAGTTTCTATTTTTTTACTGGTCAAACAAAGAGACAGAGATCGCTGACATGCACACACAAAGACACACACACACAAATACACGGGCTCAATCCATCATGACAAACACCTTCCCTTGGGAAGGAGGGGGATAGAAATCTAACGTGCTACACCATCAGCAGATTAATGGGCTAATACAAGGCGCGTGCTCATAATGGGCTCCTAGGGAGAATGGGGAATCTCAGAGATTAAGCCAGACCTGTCCACAGTGAGCAACACACGTCTCAATTGATCCCTGCGTATGCATGTATGTATGTCAGTATGAGAAAAATAAATGAAAGTGTGTGTGTGCATGATAGTGTGAGAGTGAGAGTGATGGGCATCACTGCAGGCATCATTTTTCTGCCAGGTTAAAGACACTTTTGGTGAAGCCTCAAACACACACACTATATTTAGTAATAGACATTTTGACATATGCATTTCTTATTCATGATTTTCCTTAATGTACACAGGATTGCATGTTAATCAGGCAACAGATAATTTTACATGTATTCCTATTAATACAAATGTGGAAAAATGGTGACTGTTCCCACAAAGTTGAAGGCACACAGTTGTATACAATATCATTGAATGTGGTAGCATTGCCTTTTCTCTCCACTTGAACTAAGAGACCTGAACTTGTCCCCTGTGCACAGAGCCAGCCCAATGAAGAAATAGTGTAAATGGGTTGGAGTGGAAGATCTTGACTGGCCTGTTATAGAGCTCTGACGTCAACCCAACTGAACACTCCAGAAATATATTCAGATGTATAGCATCTTCCCAGAAGACTGGAGCGTATTATAACAGTAAATGGTGACTAAATAGAAAAAGTGGAATAGAAATAGTTAACTTTCATAGGTATGTGTATGAGCAATGAATCTTAAATCTATAGATTCATAGAATAGACTGTATTGAATTTCTCGAGTATGAGATTAGCAGTGAGCCCATGACCAAACTATTAAATTTTCTGAATGAATTAAACCAGTATGGGGCATGCTGTTACTGGAAAACAGTCAATTCAATAAATTTTTTATTTGTATAGTGCTTTTAACAATGGGCATTGTTTTAAATCAGCTTTAAACAGATTATGCAGATAATGAGTGAGATATAGTGGAGATATGGTGGAGATATGAGTGAGATATGGTGTGATGCAGATATGACGTGACATAAAACAATGTTAATCGTACCACCTTGAAGCTGTTGATATCTCAGTTAGTGTGGAAATGCTGTTTTGACTTACATCCAGATCATGTGGATCATGTGTGTGTGTGTGTGTGTGTGTGTGTGTGTGTGTGTGTGTGTGTGTGTTTGTGTGTGGGTTCACAATCTTAAGAATGGGAGCATTTGTGGCCATTGTCTATATACTTACACACACAGGCACAGTCCCAGAAGAAACACTGTTGACATCTAGCTGATTTTAGTGAAAGTCTGTGTGTGTGTGTGTGTGTGTGTGTGTGTGTGTGTGTGTGTGTGTGTGTGTGTGTGCGAAGATAAGGCAGGTATGCCGTAGGTTCTTCATTACGCTGGATGGAGATCTCATCATCCATTCTCCCCCAGCACCCCAGTAATTGGGTATGGCTATTAGATCTGTGTGTGTGTGTGTGTGTGTGTGTGTTTGTGTGTGTGGTGATAGGAATAAAGGTTATTAAACCAGGTCAAATTTTAAGTAGACTTTAATAGCCATGCTTAGTGGTAGTTAATTAACCATGTCCAGTGAGACAGAGAGGAATTTTCGACTGTGTCTGGGTTTAGCCAGACAAAATGAAAGGGGTTTGGGGTAAATTTTGGAATGTGCTCGAGGAGATTTGTGCTCAATCAGCTACAAGAGCATTAAAATAAAATCAGGTACTGTACTGATGTAGTGTAAGGGATCCTGGGTGCAATCGGTGTTCCAATTCATCCCAAAGGTGTTCAATAGGGTTAATATTAATAGAGCTCAATAGTTCAATAGAGCTCCATATTAAGTCACACAAGATCTTCTGCTCCAACCCATGTAAAGCATATCTTGATAAAGTTTGCTTTGTTCACAGGGGCATTGTCATGCTGGAATTTGGGAGGTTCAAATTAAGGTTAAATGTACTGTTATTACATCCAAAGATCTGATACAATTGTGTGCCTTGAACTTTGTGAAGGGTTTGTAAAAGAATCACACGTCTGGAAAAATCGGGTATACTTTGTACAAATGTGTATGTGTGTGTGTGTGTGTGTGTGTGTGTGTGTGTGTGTGTGTGTGTGTGTGTGTGTGTGTGTGTGTTCATGTGTGTAAAGCTAATCCAAAAGCCAAATAGTAAATCATTGCTCGAAAAATACATTGAACATGTAATTTTTCATTTGTCTTTCTTTGATTTGTAACTCCTTTGAGAACTTCAATACAAATGCATTCTTGACAAAAACGGATATTTATGAAAACTTCTGAGTCAACACTGCCATCTTGTGACTTGTTTTTAGTTAGCAGGTTGTGTCTTTTGATAAAATCTGTCTCAAATTGTTATGTAAAATGTCAAATAAAGAGTTTCGAAACTCCCTCAGTATAACAGCAGATGAGCTTATATATAAAATTAGCAAAACAATCACAACTGCTCTCAGTCCAAATGAGCATGAAAACATAACTGCCTTTTCATCGATGTAGGAAAATGACCTTTACTAAAAAAAAAAACACAGACCAAAATAATTCTCCTGAAATGTGCTCCTAATACATGATTAACTTCATATGCTACAATTCTGCTATTATATATATATA
>MU551640.1:613849-657588 GCA_024362625.1 Silurus asotus
TATTATTATTATTATTATTATTATTATTATTATTATTATTATTATTATTATTATTATTATTATTATTATTATTATTATTATTATTATTATTATTATTATTATTATTATTATTATTATTATTATTATTATTATTATTATTATTATTATTATTATTATTATTATTATTATTATTATTATTATTATTATTATTATTATTATTATTATTATTATTATTATTATTATTATTATTATTATTATTATTATTATTATTATTATTATTATTATTATTATTATTATTATTATTATTATTATTATTATTATTATTATTATTATTATTATTATTATTATTATTATTATTATTATTATTATTATTATTATTATTATTATTATTATTATTATTATTATTATTATTATTATTATTATTATTATTATTATTATTATTATTATTATTATTATTATTATTATTATTATTATTATTATTATTATTATTATTATTATTATTATTATTATTATTATTATTATTATTATTATTATTATTATTATTATTATTATTATTATTATTATTATTATTATTATTATTATGGCTATCCATAATCTGTTTAACACTATTTTCATTGAAGTGATGAGCCTGTCTCTGCACATAAATAATATCTAATTTATTTAAAATAGTAAAGTATTTTATTTAATTAGGCTATCATACACAGTATAATAGGATTGAATTGGATTAGACTGGATTTGATTGGATTAACTGTCACTTGAACTTGCCTGGATAATGTGACAATGATGGCAGTAAAACAACCCACAGTAAAAATGTAAAAGCATGTTTTTGATCTATCAGACACGTGGTGCTCTCTTATTGGAGTTGCACAGTGGCAGTCTCAGTACCACAATACGAAGAGGGCGAGAGAAACTGGTGCAACGATAGGGGAACCGAGTTCTTGAGAATATATCGGTTGACAAAATGATAAGCCTTATTAGGTCTAATTTTGTGTTATATAATGGATTGAAGAAAATTAATGTCAAAAATAAATGTCCACATTTTTAAATGGAATTTATATTTTAGCCAAAGCACCATTGTGCATACTAGAACCCCCCTCTGAGGTACTTGGTACAGCCATATTGGCCGCGTCCAGAGCATCATTACCATTATTAGCTGCATTTATTTCATTCATAAACGTGATCTAATCGGCTTAAATATCAGGCACTGGAATGACACTCAAAGCTCATACGCCATTTCTTTCTTTCGGGTTTGATAAATAAATCTGGGAAGAAACCTCTGGGGATGTTTCTTGTGCATGTCTTTCTGCTTCTGCTGGAGCCGAGCCTTTGGCGGCTGATCACAGGCAGCCCAACCGACGAAAACACGCGCCGGAGCGGCCATGGCGAGCAGGGAGAACCAGGACACAACGAGCACCACAAGGATTCCTACAGCACTTTTGCCTCAGAATTTCTGGTGTCTAGATACCTTTCAGACGAAGGTAATACAACTGGCTTCCTAAAAATCAGTCCTGCTGAGGAATGTATTTTTGTCTTTTGGTGACTGTGCGACTGTGTTGTAGGCCTGGTAAAAAATATACAGGAATCTTATTTCAAAGCCTACTCTAATCTTTTTTATCGCAAAGGACGTATGTCAGAATTTTATAAACATGTATATAATTTGGAGAAAATTTTTTTTGTGTGGCTTTGTGGTTTTGTGGTATTGGATAGACTCCCATTCATTTTGGAAGCAGGTCTTTCAGCACCGCGGTCAGCACCCCTGGCTGGGGATTAGGCCACGCCCCTATGCCTTACACAGAGTAGTAGTACAGATCATTTACTAAGAAATACTAGTTTCTATTTCCCCTCGATCTCAACATTTCCATACACAATATTGTGCAAAGTTGTAGGCACTTGCTGTAAAGTAGGAATGCTGTCAAAAAAAAAAAAAAAAAAAAAAGAAGTGTTAATAGTTTATCAATTAACAAACTGGAAAGTAAATGAACATAAGAGAAATCCAAATTTTTGGTGTGACCACTGTTTGCATGCAAAACAGCATCAGTACTAAACAGTAGGTACACTTGCTCACAGTTTTTAAAGAAACTTGGCAGATAGGTTGTTCCAAATATCTAGCACAGATCTACTGTGGATGTAGGCTTCAAATCCTTCTGTCTCTTTATCTAAACCCAGACAGACTTGTGTGGACTCCTTGTTCTTCTCTATGTTAAAAATAGTTTTAAACATTGGCTGTATGTTTGCTGTTGTTGTCGTGGTGCACAATAAATTTTGGTGCATCAGACGCTTTTCTGACGGTATTGCATGGTGGATAAGTATCTGTTATTCTATTTGGAGAAATGCAGCCCCAAATGTGCAAGGAACTTGGTGCTGCTGAACATATTGTGATGTTGATGGGATGTGAGCATGATGTGTCTTTTATCCACTGCATTAAATTATCTTGGTTGACCACTGCATTTACGGTCCTCAAAACTGCCTGCTTCTTTGTGCTTTTAAAAAATACCCCCAGTGTTTGTTAAAACCTTTGCCTGAGAGAGACCTTGCTGATGTAGTATAAATACCCTGTTTCTAGTTGCTGTGCTCAATCTTGCCATGGTGTATGACCTGTGATATGAAAATGTCTTCCACAACCTCACCTTAGTAGCAGAGTTTGGCTGTACCTCACCCACTAAGCCTCCAATTGTCTCTGTTTCAGTTAATGACTGTTCTTAAACCTTAGCACCTGCTTGGTATAATTGGTTAATCATACACTTAAGTCTGATTCTACAAATCCCTGAATTTGTGCAAGTGTACAGTGTACAAAAGTAAGAACTGAAATCAAAGGGTAGTCACATAAAATATTGATTCTATCTGGATATTTATTCTTTTCATTTACTTTTCATTTTGTTAAAAGCATTTTTCACCACTACCTAAAACTTTTGCACAGCGCTATTCTTAATTGCAACTACTTTAATATTAGTTCTTTAGGCGACAATGTGTACTGGGCTACTTTGCTGCCTCACAGCTCACAGTCCCTGGTTTGATGCTGAGCTCAAGTGTCTAAGGAGCTCTAACTGCCTGTGTGGGTTTCCTCCAGTTTCTCTGGTTTTATTCAATTTTGAAAAGTATAATGCGAAAAAAATTTTATGCCAGTACAAAAACTACTGTCAGCTAATTTACAGTTTTTTGTTTGTCAGCATTGATCTAAAGCAGTGCTCCTCAAACTTTTTTGCATCAAAGACTGGTTTCAAACAAGACGAATTTTTTCAAGGACTGGAACAGAGTGGGTGTCACTGTCACGGACACATGAGAGAGGAAACTGGAGCAGATGGTACACTTAACTGAGTGCTCCCTTAGAAGCTTAGCCAGTCGCATGGACGCACAGGGAACAAGAGTGGTGGGAAGTCCGGGTGATCTATGGTCGTAACTTGTAGATCAGACGGTGAGTGAAGGCACAAGTCAATAAAAATAACAAAAAAAAAGTTTATATTCTTTCTGTTCAGCTTGGTACCAAAGGATGCAGGCACAGTACAGTACAGCCCAGTGGTTGCGGACATCTGATCTCCATCAAATCACGTTATTAAAAAATATGGTTAAAGAAATACGCCTTGTCTATAAAAATATCCTAAACAATTATAGAGTGTACGAGACTGTTGACATTAATTACAGTCTAATCCATCCTTAAAGCGCCCGTTCTTACTCCGGAATTCCGTGAAACCACCCAAGGCGTTGATGAGAAACCGACCCAAGCTGCACAGAGTGGTCTCCATTCGAAGAGAACACTATCCAGAGGCAGGCCTGGATGAAGTGGGAAGATCCACGGAGGGGAGAGGGGCAGGAACAGTGGTCACTGGAGCCTCAGGAGCCTGTTAAACTCGACCGAGAGACAGAGAGAGAGAGAGAGAGAGAGAGAGAGAGAGAGAGAGAGAGAGAGAGAAAGAGAAGAGGGTGACAGGAAGAAAAGGATATGGATTATTAAGTGTCCTTATTGTTGTATGAAAGTTAATGTCACTGTGCAGTTTGGACTCCGGCAAGACTCACTATGGCAGCATAACAAAAAGGGAGAACCAGAAGGTAACACAGACATGAGGGATCTCTGGGATAAGAGACGAACCACCACACCACCGTCAACTAACCTGAGTGAACGTGTGAGAGTAAGGGGACGACAGCATACAAATATCCCAGTTCACCAAACACTCTATATCCATGTTCCCTCCAGATCTGAGCCTTTACCTAAGAAAAATCTACTGATCAAAGGCTTGACTAAATAAATATGTTTTCAACCTTGACTTGAACACTGAGACTGTGTCTGAGTCCCGAACACTGATTGAAAGGCTGTTCCATAACTGTGGGGCTTTATAAGAGAAAGATCTGCTGTAGTCTTCATTATTTGAGGAACCAACAGATAGCCAGCACCTTTTGATCTAAGTAGACGTGGAGGATCATACTGGTACAGAAGTTCACTCAGATACTGCGGTGCGAGACCGTTAAGTGCTTTATACGTCAGTAGTAATATTTTATAATCAATGCGAGATTTAATTGGGAGCCAGTGTAGACTGATTAAAACAGGGGTGATGTTTCCTAGATCTGGTGAGGACTCTTGCTGCTGCATTCTGAACTAACTGAAGCTTATTTATGCACTTATTTGCACACCCAGACAGTAAAGCCTTACAGTAGTCTAATCTAGAAGTAACAAAAGCATGAACTAGTTTTTCTGCATCCTGTAACGACACCATATTTCTAATTTTAGCAATATTTCTAAGGTGGAAGAAGGCGATTCTGGTGATATTATTCACGTGAGCCTCAAAGGAAAGACTAGGGTCAATAATAACACCGAGGTCTTTGACAGCCGTATATACGCTGAAACAGAAACACCATCCAGAGATGCTACGTAATCAGAAAGTTTGCTTCTAGCTGCATGCAGTCCTAGTAAAAGTACTTCCGTCTTATCTGAGTTTAGCAGAGGAAAGTTATCAAGCATCCACTGTCTAATGTCCTTTACACACTTCTCAACATTGTTAAGCTGATCGCTCTCATCTGCCTTTGCTGAAATATACAGCTGTGTGTCATCAGCATGGAAGCGAATCCCATGTTTATGAATAATTTCACCAAGCGGCAGCATATATAAAGAGAAAAGCCAAGGGCCTAAGACAGATCCTTGAGGAACACCAAACTTTACCTCATAGAGTGTGGAGAACTCACCATTTACATCAACAAACTGACGGCGATCAGTCAAATAAGACCTGAGCCAAGAGAGAGCTGTTCCCTTTATTCCACCAACGATCTCAAGTCTAGCAAGCAGTATAGTGTTATCAATGGTGTCAAAAGCTGCACTAAGGTCGAGCAAAACAAGTAAGAAGACAAAACCCTGATCAGAGGCCAATAACAGGTCATTTACCACCTTAACTAGTGCCGTCTCTGTGCTATGATGGGGCCGAAATCCTGACTGATACATTTCAAAAATGTTATTTATAAGTAGGTGTGAGCATAACTGCTGTGCTACAACCTTTTCTAAAATTTTGGATATAAAGGGGAAATTTGATATTGGTCTGTAGTTAGACAGCTGACATGGGTCAAGGTCAGGTTTCTTAATAAGGGGGTGGATAACTGCCAGTTTGAAGGATTTTGGTACATAACCAGTGCTAATGGAAGAGTTTATTATTTTTAAAACAGGTTCAATTACCTCTGGAGTTATCTGTTTAAAGAAACTTGTAGGCAAGGGATCGAGAATGCAGGTTGATGATAACACTGCTCTTGACTCTAAGAACATTAGACTACTTATCAGCAGGAAACTGTTTAGGGCTGTTTAGGGCTGGCAAGATTGATTAAGGCAAATACAGGAGAATCGAAAAGCAAAAATCTGTTTTAGTCTCCAAAAACTCTAAATAAGATAAATTATGCTATTAAAGCTACAGTGCATCCGGGAAGTATTCACAGTGCTTCACTTTTTTCACATTTAATGTTATAGCCTTATTTCAAAATGGATTAAACTCATTATTTTTCTCAAAATGTTACAAGCAATACCCCATAATAACATAACAAACTTATTAAAATTAAAAATTAAAGAAATCACAGCCTTTGCTTAATACTTTGTTGAAGCATCTTTGGCACCAATTGCAGCCTCAAGTCTTTATGAGTTTGATGTTACAAGCTTGGTGCTCCTTTTTTTTGGAGGTTAAACACATTCTTCTTTGCAGAACCTCTCAAGCAGGTTAGATGGGAGCGTTGGTGCACAGCCATTTTCAGATCTCTCCCAGATGTTCAATTAGGTTCAAGTCTGGGCTCTGGCTGGGCCTCTCAAGGACATTCACAGAGTCGTCCCGAGTACTTCAGGTGCCTTTTGTCAAACCCCATATGGGCTGTCATGTACTGTTTACTGAGGAGTGGCTTTCATCTGGCAACTTTACCATACAGGCCTGATTGGTGGAATGCTACAGAGATGGTTGTTCTTCTGGAAGGTTCTCATCTGGAGCTCTTTCGGAGTAACCATCGGGTTGTAGGCCATCTCTCTGACTAAGGCCCTTCTCCCCCAATTGCTCAGTTTGGCTGGTTGGCCCACTATAAGAAAAGTCCAAAATTCTTCCATTTACAGATGATTGAGGCCACTGTGCTCTTTGGGACCTTTAATTCTGCAGACATTTTTCTGTACCTTCACCAGATCTGTGCCTTGATACAGTCCTGTCTTGGGGTCTACAAACAATTACTTGTACTTCATTGCTTGTTTTGTGCTCTGACATGCACTGTTAACGGTGGAACCTTCTTTAGACAGGTGTGTGCCTTTCCAAATCATGTCCAATCAACTTAATTTACCACAGGTGGATTCCAATCATGTTGTAAAAACATCTCAAGGATGATCAGTGTCATTTTGAGTGCACTGTATAATTATAGTATATAAACATATGCTAAACATATTAGAATGGCCTACTCAAACTACAGAGATTTTCTGAAAAAAGGTTTAGCACTTGCTTGCCTAAAGAATGTGACTTTGCTTCACCAGACCCTATGCATTTTATTGGTGAGGCTCCGACATACCCTATATAATAATTTGCAAACTATGCAATATTATGCATATTCTACAACAACGTTTGTTCAAGTTCTTTGTATTTTGATTGAGATCTTCAAGCTTTTACACTATATGGCCAAATGCACATACATAGAACACTTGCTATCCCACCCACATGTGCGTTTTCTCCCAACAAAGTTAAAAGAATGTTGTGTAGGATGTCTGTATGGTGTAGCATTACAGCTTTATGTCACTGGCCTAAACTTGTTCCAGCATGACATTTCCCAATGCACAAAGAGAATGCTGACATTTTATTCCAAGGTTGGAAGAGAGTTCGAGAACTTTGATCCACCGAACTCTACTGAACCCCTTTGATATAAACTGCATATAATAACACCAACTGCATCCCAGGCCTCCTCACCCAACAACAGTGCCTGATTTCACCAGCGATGGACAGTTATGAAGTAAATGTAATTCATTGAATTAAGCAGTCATTTGTCTAATTTGTGTCACACAGGGTATCCCTTCCCAACTGCACCACCTGTTGACCCCTTTGCCCGCATTAGAGTCAGCGACTGTGGAGTAACGAAAGGCTGTATCAGGTGAAATTAATGTTTAAATTGTAATAAATTATTTATAGTAATTACAGTATGTATTATATATTATATACTATATGTAATAAATGTATAGAATACATATGAGAGCATTCTTCTACCATGGCACTCTTGAATTCTTAATTCTGATCATTCAGGGCATGTTGATGAAGTATATAGTATTTGGTTTAGCAGCTCTTACAGTAGCTCCAGCTGTAAGAATCAAATGAATGTAGTCATTCAAAGACATTTTAATGTCTGGAAGATGCTTCACATTTTTTATGGCTAATTTGTTTTCTGGACGTTCCACACCATGAAACATAACTGTACATGGATACAATTGTTTTAATTGTCAACTCTCATGTTGCTATTTGGAAGTAATCTAATAGTAATCCAAATAAAATTATCACACCTTACTGTTTTTGATTATTTTTCCTTGGCGGCATACTTGAATTTTTTATTTCCTAAATATCAAATTTAGGAATTAAAAAAATATAAATATAAAAATATATATATAAAAAAAAACATATACAATTGACTCAGTCGCTTTAGTTTAGCTATTTTGTTATTTATTCAGTTCATATAAATGTCACTAATGTCACTTAAATCTGTCAGAGTAATACATTTGAATAAATGATTGAACTCTGATAAGCAATATATAATTTTTGTCTCTTGAATGTGTGTGTGTGTGTGTGTATAGGTATGGAAAGCCAGGCTGTGACGCGGAAACGTGTGAATATTTCCTGAGTTACAGGCGTATCGGCACAGATGTTGAGTTCGAGATGAGTGCAGACACAGACGGCTGGGTTGCTGTCGGCTTTTCTTCCGACAAGAAAATGGTATTTATAGAAGAAATGCTAATTAAAATGTGGATCTAAAATGAGCAATATAATGTAAACCCATGTATATGGATTAAAGAGAAATCATGGTGATAAACTGTAATTCCTCTCTCAGGGAGGTGATGATGTCATGGGCTGTGTCCACGATGATAACGGACGTGTAAGAATCCATCATTTCTATAACGTGGGCCAGTGGGCCAAAGAGATCAGGCGAAACCCTGCACGGGATGAGGAGGGCCTCTTCGAGAACAATCGGGTGACTTGTCGCTTCAAGCGTCCGCTTTACGTGCCACGCGAGGAAACTCTAGTAGACCTGCATCTCAGCTGGTACTATCTGTTTGCCTGGGGACCTGCTATACAAGGTATATGTGTGTTAGAGGAGTAAAGCAATGCCAGCATGCGCATCTGTGTGGATCTGTTGTATGTACTACTGTATATGTTTGTATGGATGTGTGTTTCTTGCTTCTTTTTAATGATCTGTAAAATCTGGATCTTGCAGTTATTGGATGAGTCAAATAGTTGTTTTTGTGTTAGAGATTTGGCAGGCCAGGTTTTTAAAAGCCATTCATGCAGTTGTTGTGTTTGTGCCTGCCCACAATATTTTTGGTAGACTAATTTATTTAAAAAATGCATCATGTATTGCTTCATGTCATGCCAAGCTTCACATATGAGCACCCATATGACAGTAAATTCTTCCATCTTGCCTGACTGTTTTGTTGTGTTATATTAATAATTTGTAAAATTGCCCATTTTGTCTCACATCTTTTTTATGTTATATTACCCCTTCTCCTAAAAGCCTGATTAAAAGTGGGGTTCGTAACAGCATACCTCTACTCTCAACCAGATGTTATAGGAACTTCTCTACTGCCTCCAAAATACATTCACCATCCACTTTGATAGGAACATCGATACACCTGCTTACCTATGCACTTATTCAATCATTTAACCCTGTGGCAGCAGCACAATACATGCCATCATACAAACACAGTTCAAGATCTTCAGTTAAAGCTTCCAAACATCCAAAATTGGATGAAGAATTTTATGCATTTTCCTATTAAACTGGATGGTGAGTGTATATTCGAATACATTATCTGCATAGTTACAAATAATGCATCCCTGTTTGGTTACATCTCTCATATACAGTATGCATGTCTCATAGTTAGTAGGTTATCCATAACTTCGAGGCAATCAGTACTCAGACATTACTCCACTCCACACAGAATTGGCATCATTTTTGCAATTTCAGTATCGCACCACATATTTGTCCGTGCTAACCTTCCCTGTCCTAATTTTTCCCCAGGTTCCATAACGAGGCACGACTTCGACAACCCTCCGGTGTCTGACCACATGATAAGCATTTATAAATATGAGGACATTTTCATGCCCGCTACAGCCTACCAGACGTTTTCCTCCCCATTCTGTCTCCTGCTGATTGTGGCACTCACATTCTACCTGCTAATGGGAAGCCCATAACCATGATGACATACTAGTGGGAGACATGATCTCACCATGAAATCAGGCAGGGATTGTTATTATGAATTAAAAGCATTAGAGACAGGCAGCAATAATAGAGTAATAATAATGATATTAATAATAATAACAAATCTATGTATTGAAAATAACAGGAAGAGCCAATCATCTGCAGCGAGCTAGTTTTATGCAGTACAGACACAGTAGTAGGAAAAAAGTTATATTGCTATAAAACATATTAATCAAGCTCAGAGTTCATAGAGATGACATGTCTTAGCTTTTTTTTCTCACAAGTATTTCTGGTATTGCTGATACGTTGCTGTATTTCTTCATGGCTTGTCAAATCGAGTGCCAAATACTGTATATGCAAGTGCCAGTTTGTTCACAATAGCATCACAGTTGCTTCCAGTATCACTAGGAGGTTCCAGAGAAAAAAAAATACATCAGTAACTTTTGACAAAGAATAAGAAGCAGCTATTAGTATTACAGCAGACATGTCTAGTATAATGACTGGGTAACAGACTGAAGTCCTTTATAGTATTTAATAATATGTCAGTAAAGCCTAGTCTGCTATCTTTTAAAGCAATGAATTTGAACTTTAAGCCCACTTACAGATGGCTTACATTCAGCCGCAACACAAGCCAGCCGCACGACAATAGTATTAGCAACTGCGAACCATCTGAAGCATGCCAGCATTTTCTGAACCGATTAACAGACACAAGTCTCTTCACTCGGGTGTGTCTGGTTTTATGTGCTATTTTGACTTTATATTTTTCTGTAACATTTATTTATATTCTACATAAATGGTCGACACCTTATTTTGCATTTACTAACTCAGTGTTTATCTGCTACTGATATCTCATTATTAAACAGTGTAGACCACCCTGGCTGTTTGTTTATCGTTTCTATTGGATTCATTTAGGAGTAAAATAGAACATGTTTTATTAATGTTTAATTGAATTAATGGTATAGGAAAATAATTCAATACAGGGTGATGTGATCCAGGCAGCCTAATGCAATGCTACATTATAACACAGATCAACTCAGATTTGAGTGTTATTTTTTTTCATTAGTAAAATTCATTGTACAATTTAATTATTATAATAAATGTCATGATTTGAAATATTATACATTATTATTTAAAATTTTTCCCCTAGGTTCCCTGGTGGTCTAGTAGTTAGGATGCGGGCGCTCTCACCACTGCGGCCTGAGTTTGACCCCCGGTCAGGGAACCAACCCCAGCCACTCTTAGTGCCGGTCCCAAGCCTGGATAAATGGGAAGGGTTGCATTAGAAAGGGCATCCAGCGTAAAAACATACAGATGATCCGCTGTGATGACACTAATGGGACAAGCCGAAAGAAAGTTTACTTACAATTTTTCCCTCTCTGTAGGTTAAAAAAATACGAAAATGGCAAAGTCGCTTTACAAATTTTTATTGTTATACACAGTGGCAGGTCAACTCAGGTAGTGATTGGTATTCCAACCATATACAGTACAGTACACGGGGAAAAAACATGTTCTCCCTGGGTAAAAAGGTGCTACATAAGACACCGTAATCAAAAACACAAAACACAGAAATACACAAAACTAACCAGGGCACTTCATAAGGTGCTCATGGGCAACATTTAGTGCAAAAAACAACATAATACAGTAAATACGTTTAATATTAACCATCATTTACTTCCAGTGTAAATGGTTTGATGGTGCTGTGGGTGTGATCTTGCATAGACATTTGGTGGTCTATATCTTACAGACTGCTGATTTGGTAGTCAAATTTCCAGCCATTGCATGAGTACCAGGGAGTGTTCACTAAGGCAAATTTTCTGACTTTGCTCACCAATATACTCACAAACACGGGACATTCCAAAATTCTTAATCAAACCGAATTTTATTTTAAAAGCACATTTAAAATCAACCTTGGTTGGCCAAAGTGCAGTACATAATAGTAAAAAGCAAAAAAATAAAACAAATAACAGATGAAAATATAAAACATTGAAAGCACAGAAAAAAAGACAAGTTTTCAGCATGGATTTAAATTCAGCAAATGTAGAAACAGTTTTAATGTGTAGTGGTCGGTTGTTCCACTGCGGGAGCTTGAATATCCCTCTGTTGTAGGCGAGATAAAAAAAAAGCCAAGAGATAAGACAGCATTTTTTAAACGACCAAACTCAATAAACATTCATTGATTTTTATTAATTAATAATAAAGCATACTATAGACAAGCTTGAGTCCAGAATACAAAAGCGTTTTTCTCCCATAGACCATTAAGAAAAAAGGTAACGTGGCTTAATGCAATGACAAGTGTTTTTAAAAGACCAAACTTAGTAAACACATTCATAATTAAGCATAATATGTCAGAGATAGCAATAGTACAGTCATCCTTTACTCAAGTAAAAGTACACATACTTACGTTTTAAAAGACTCTAGTTAAAGTAAAGAAGTTTGGGCTCTGACATGTACTTATGTAAGTCAGGTGAGTCAGAGAAATATGTGAGGCTGGTGCAGGAAATGTATGAGGACAGTGTGACAGCAGTGAAGTGTGCAGTGGGAACTACAGACTGGTTCAAGGTGAAGGTTGGACTGCATCAAGGATCGGCTCTGAGCCCTTTCCTGTTCCTGGTGATGGACAGGTTGACGGCCGAGGTCAGACAGGAGTCTCTGTGGACTATGATGTTTGGGCCTGGAGCGCTGGAGGTACTCGCTGGAGAGAAGGGGAATGAAAGTCAGTTGGAGTAAGATAGAGTACATGTGTGTGAATGAGAGGGAGGGCAGTGGAGTGGTGCGGTTGCAGGGAGAAGAGGTGGAGAAGGTGGAGGAGTTCAGGTACCTGGGGTCAACAGTGCAAAATAATGGAGAGTGTGTTAGAGAAGTGAAGAAAAGAGTGCAGGCAAGGTGGAGTGGGTGGAGAGGAGTGGCAGGAGTGATTTGTGATAGAGGGTATCTGCAAGAGTGAAAGGGAAAGTTTATAGAACTGTGGTGAGACATGCGATGTTGTATGGTTTAGAGACAGTGGCATTGAGTAAAAGACACGAGGTGGAGCTGGAGGTAGCAGAGCGTGCATGTAGGACGTTTGGAGACAAGGTGAGGGAGGCGTGATTGAAATGGTTTGGAGATGTGCAGAGGTGTATATCAGTAGGAGAATGCTGAAGACGGAGCCACCAGGAAGGAGAAAAAGAGGAAGAACAAAGAGGAGGTTTATGGATGTGGTGAGGGAAGACATGCAAGTGGATGGGTTGAAAAATGCAGAGTAGAAGAAAGTAGTATGGAGACGGATGATCTGCTGTGGCGACCCCTAATGGGAGCAGCCGACAAAAGAATGCGTTTACTCTGTTTTTTAAAAAGCTGTTATCACATTAAGCTTCTTCCTTTATGGTTCTGCTTTATTGGAGATGCGTTTTAATTGACAAAAGACTATTATTTTTGCATTGTATTTAATATTATTTTTTTTTATCAACAAGGTCCTACAGCTATGCATTGACTACAGTGTCGTCATCGGGAAACACATCGGGAATACACTGTCTACAAGCGAGTCGGTTCATTTAAAAGAGCCGATTGAAGAGAGTCGCCGGGATCACGTGCAGCCAAACACTACATTACCCAGGGTGCGCGGGGAAAAGCTACGTCAGATTTTTTTTTTTTTACCCCCCCCCCGTCCGCAATTCCTCGCGTGTGTTTACGGTAGAGAGCAGCAGGCAGGAGTGCAGAGCAGTGTACGAGCACTGAGAACAGGGCAAGGATCATGGCAGAAGCAGAGGGTCCGGATCTGGACGAGGATCCGGTGACTCCTGGGGGTCGTGCGTCTCGCGTTCCCCGGGTGTCGTTTGGGGAACCGGGACAGGCCACTTTCGGTGTAGTTGGCCATCTATTTGGTCAGCAGCCCTCTCTGAAGTTCGACAAGAACATCAAGCAGGCCTTCTACAACACGGGCGCCATGATCTTCGTGGCGATCTGCTGCGGCGCCGCGGTGCTGGTCTACTTCATCCTGGAGGCGTTCCTGCGGCCGCTGCTCTGGGCTGTGCTCTGCGGCACCTTCCTGCACCCGTTCAAGCACTCCCTGGCGCGCGTGGGACGCTCGTGGCTCGGCGGGCTCCAAGCCAGCGGCACGCCCATCGTGCTGGGAACGCTGCTCGTGCCGGTGCGCTGCGTGAACCACGGGGTCGAGGCGCTGGGCGCGCTGCTGCTCGACCGCCTCAAGATGCTGCTGGTGATCGGAACCGGCGCGCCCCTCCTTTACTTTTTCTACCTGACCTGGACCATCATCGGCATGCAGGCTGTCCTCCAGTACCTGTGTGACGTCATATACCACGTGCTCGACTGGTTCAGCGCTGTCTGGGTGAGAAGGGCTTGAACACACTCCCACCCCTCCTCATGGCAGGGGCTGTCACTGCCCTGATGTAGAACCAATCAATAGGTCTCTTAAAAGCATTTATCCACAGATCAGCCAATCATGAGGCCAATCCATAAAAGTATGATGATGAGACTAAGAGCTTCTGCTTAAACATCAGATTATAAGGGGTTTATTCGTCCCACAGTGGGTAAATTTCTCAGAGCAGGGTCAGTGATGATACAGGGTTAAGGCCCAAGAATGGCAGCTTGTAGTGATGGGAAGATCGGATCATTTTCTTGACGTCCCTCTTTTTTCTTTTTTTAGTCTTTTAGGTAATTTTGTTCCTTTTGATGATGGTTACATTTTCACTAAACAGATCCCAACACGTCTACATACACAAACTTTGATAGTTCAAATAATATAAAAATATTGTCATATTTTGCAGCCAAGGACAAATTATGATAAAACAGAACGAGTAGCTCACCTCATATCCTGTAGTCCGTGTGTTTAGTTCTTTTGTCACATGACTCCCATAATTATTGTAACAATAATGACAAGATGAATTGCATTGTGTAGCGTCTTGTAATGTTAATGTCAAGATTCAGACCAAAAACATGATCTATTGCATTGTGTAGCGTCTATGAGTCACGTGACAAACAAGGACCAGAGGATTCATGAGATGAACTACTTGGTTCTGTTTCCTGTGTAATGAACTGCATAGTGTCTATGGGAGTCACGTGATAAAAGAACGAACGACTGGGAACAGAGTACTCGTGAGATTAACTTCTCAATTCTGTTTCCTGTACATAACATGCGGAGATGCTTTGCTCATGTGTGTCCAGAAGAAAATGAACGACTCAATAGCATCTTGGCGATGCTGGGGCTTGAACCCCTGACCTTAAACCCCTCATTAACTCTGTTTTTTGGTGATCAATCTAAAACGAAAGCGTTTTAAAAAATTGCCACATGTACAGCATAGAGCACAGAGGGTTAATATCCCTGCTCAGAGGAACAAGAGTGGCAGCTTATCGATACCGGGGCTTGAGCCACTGATCGGCTTGAACTTTCTTTAACCACTGAGCTACCACTTCCCCATGTGCTGCAAAGTGTCGTTGCGAAAAAAAAAACAACACAGCACTTTTCTCATCTTTATCTATGCATACTGTAGCCTCAAATTCCTGTTCTTGGAGGATGTTCACGAGTGTCTGCTAGTGTAATGATCTGCTGTTGTAAACGATCAGGGTTCATGGATTGTATATACTTTGAGACGCTTTTGACACTCACATTGACACCCACTGAATGTTTTTTGTTTTTCTCACCACTCTGTGGAATGACCTACATGTAGACATACAAAAACTTACAAAAGGGTAGATTTATAACCTCTGTGTGTTTACAGATAAATACACTGTAGCGGCTGTACTTCTGTAACACACTGTCATCTGTGATGCATTGAAACTTTACTCATTATTCCTTGTATTGTAGAACGGATGTACAGCATGAAAGTGTAGAGGAATAATACAATAACACTTTATTTTTTAAAGATTAAAAATCAGCATGAGAGTTCACTGTTGTCAGTCGCATCAATTTATTTGTTTTATTTTGGATTTGTGTAGACACAAGACCAACAAAATGGTTTGAAGGTGTGAGGCTGGGACTGAATTCTCTCTCGCCCAGTCTGTAGGTTCATGCAGTGATGTTTTTTGATTAAAACTAGATTCGATCTCCACTTGAGTTGCAACTGAATTTTTATCCCTGCTTCACCGCCACATCCGTAACACATCATCAGTAGTGATTAAGGAAGTAGAACATAAAATCCAGTTGTGGGTTCAGAAGTTCAGAAGTGCCCATCGCTTTTTTTTGTTTGTTTTTTGTGGAGGAACAAAAATCTTTGATTGAGTCCTGTGGGCCGAAAGTTAACGGCTGCAATTGTTTCATTAAAATGAAAGTTATGGGTCACTTTTATAACTTCTTAATATTTAGAAAGAAATAATACAGTTATTTTACAATTCTAGTAAAATGAAACTTGTAGTACAAAGAGAGACAATAGAGTTGATTGTAAATTTATTGACCTCTTATGAGAGACATGAAACTGTTCTTTATTTTCCAAAAGTTTTTCCTCTTCTCATATATGGCATGGTTGGCTAAATCAAAGGTCACCAGGGGTCAACTTTGGCTCATGAGCTTTAGTTTGGGCATCTCTGGTGTAATTGATGTGAATGAGTGAAAACTCTTTTTCGTTCTCCCCCAAAATAAAATAGATTAAACATATTCTTTAATCCTTCAAGTACAAATGACATTAATAGTAAATGACTAAAATGAAATAGATTGAATTTTCTACTTTTCTAGACTTTTCTATCGATCATACTTAGCATTAAGAGCAAACCTGTCATGAAGTTAAGAAAACAATACATTTGTAAACATGAAGTTATTAGTAGCGTGTGGTAATTTTGCCCTCTGCGATCTGGATGACTTCCAATTTACACAATATGCTGAACATGTTATAGCATGACGTTAAGAAACTATGTGGACAAAAGTTTTTGGCCTTAAGATTAGTAAATGCTTTTTGAACCTCCAATTCCACATTTAGTTCTTATTTACTGGTATAATAACTTCAACTCTTCTGGGAAGATGTTCAACTAGATTTTGGAGTGTGCTTGTGGGGATTTGTGCTCATTCAGCCATGAAGGCTTTAATAAATTCAGGTACTAATGAAGCTGAGGAGGCCTGAGGTAAAGCTAGCGTTCCAATTGATCCCAAAGGTGTTCACTAAGGTTGAGGGAAGAGCTTTATAGCAGGCCACTCAAGATCTTCTGCTCCAACCCATGTAAACCATGGGAGCTAGCCTTGTGCACAGGGGCATTTTTCACAAAAAGAGAATTTCATGCTACCAGTCAGCAGAAAAGTGATTAAAAGTCATTTCCTTTGTCCATCTAGTGTAGCAGTAGTTGAACAGAATGTCCTCAATATAACTCTTCGTTTTGGTCGATTTACTGACAAATTTGAAATATAATTTTTTTTTTAAATGTCAGGAAAATTTTTCCATTTTTCCATTTTGCTCTAATCATAATCCATATTTTTACCTCACGTGATTATAGTCTGTATGAATGCAAACGTGCTCATGTCAAATTCTTATTGACTGACTTTGAAACATTCATGTATAAAATTCTGATCCTCTCTCTTTCCCAGGTCGGAACATTAGTGATGGGTTATGTGCTGGCTGTGGTGTTTAAGTGGACACCAGGGATGGAAGGTTACCTGCGTGCCATGTCAGTGCCCATTTGGACTGTTCTTATATTCTACGTGGGTAAGCCTGCAACAGTGACAAATATGTACAAATTAGATAAAGCAGTTTATCATCAGGATGGAAAGTCATGTAATGAGCCAGTGAGCTTCCTGAAGTTCAGGAGCTTTGGAACTGTAAACACATACCAGACGTACTTTCATGCCCGAACCACTTAATAGTCCTGACTGATTGTTAGCATGTTTATTACTGGGCAAAGAAAAGCATTGCTGCTTATTTCCCTTGGTGACATGATGGGACTAAGACATTAATCTTTTATAGAGAAGAGAGCAGGAATCATCATGAACTTTAGCCATAATGTTGTCCTTTGTCTTATTAACAGGCTCAATTTCATTACCGTGGTTTGTTGCCACCAACAAATACATATCCTCTGTGTCATGACTAACCATTCCTCACACTGTTTAACATTTCTATATTTAATTTTTAAATAGAATAACTTTCTTTCACCCTCTGACACTCTCCTTCTCACATTCACATACGCTTAAGTTCATGAATATGCTCTTGTGCAGGACGGTGTTTTCTAGTTCTAGAGCAGACCAGTTGATTTGAAAACCAACCAATTGTTACAAAAAACTGCAAAATATCACAAATAATGCATTTTAATATCCACTTTACATGGTGCACCTGTCAAACAAATCAATTGCTACTATAGAAATGATAAGACTGCACAAATATAAACACTTACTGCCAGTACAAGTTATTTTACTTCAGTTGTGTGTTTAGTGTCCAGCATGTTTTTCGTTGCAGTGTCTCTGACAGGAGCGTGGCGTGTGCCCATGTTTGTGCTAGCGGTCATTCTGCTAATAGTGGGCTCTCAGGAGAAAGCACCGGTACCGGGAAAAGGTGAGGAAACAAAGAAGTTAGCATTGCTGTCATGAATCTAGTGAAGTAAATACCAGTGGAGGAATGAATGCATGTCTTGTCATTTAGGGGAACTACCAGGACAGGTCCTTTCCTTTGCTGCCAACACCATCTACATGGCCATTACCTGCAGTAACCACCATCCTGTGTCTGAGAATGATGAAGCAAGAGATAAAAAAACCCAATCTAACACTAACAACCAAGGTAAAAGAAAATACACACACATATGCATTGAGAACATGATCATGCTACACGTGTTCAGTTTATATATATATATATATATATATATATATATATATATATACAGGGAGTGCAGAATTATTAGGCAAATGAGTATTTTGACCACATCATCCTCGTTATGCATGTTGTCTTACTCCAAGCTGTATAGGCTGGAAAGCCTACTACCAATTAAGCATATTAGGTGATGTGCATCTCTGTAATGAGAAGGGGTGTGGTCTAATGACATCAACACCCTATATCAGGTGTGCATAATTATTAGGCAACTTCCTTTCCTTTGGCAAAATGGGTCAAAAGAAGGACTTGACAGGCTCAGAAAAGTCAAAAATAGTGAGATATATTGCAGAGGGATGCAGCAGTCTTAAATTAGCCAAGCTTCTGAAGCGTGATCATCGAACAATCAAGCGTTTCATTCAAAATAGTCAACAGGGTCGCAAGAAGCGTGTGGAAAAACCAAGGCGCAAAATAACTGCCCGTGAACTGAGAAAAGTCAAGCGTGCAGCTGCCAAGATGCCACTTGCCACCAGTTTGGCCATATTTTAGAGCTGCAACATCACTGGAGTGCCCAAAAGCACAAGGTGTGCAATACTCAGAGACATGGCCAAGGTAAGAAAGGCAGAAAGTCGACCACCACTGAACAAGACACACAAGCTGAAATGTCAAGACTGGGCCAAGAAATATCTCAAGACTGATTTTTCTAAGGTTTTATGGACTGATGAAATGAGAGTGAGTCTTGATGGGCCAGATGGATGGGCCCGTGGCTGGATTGGTAAAGGGCAGAGAGCTCCAGTCTGACTCAGACGCCAGCAAGGTGGAGGTGGAGTACTGGTTTGGGCTGGTATCATCAAAGATGAGCTTGTGGGGCCTTTTCGGGTTGAGGATGGAGTCAAGCTGAACTCCCAGTCCTACTGCCAGTTTTCTGGAAGACACCTTCTTCAAGCAGTGGTACAGGAAGAAGTCTGCATCCTTCAAGAAAAACATGATTTTCATGCAGGACAATGCTCCATCACACACGTCCAAGTACTCCACAGCGAGGCTGGCAAGAAAGGGTATAAAAGAAGAAAATCTAATGATATGGCCTCCTTGTTCACCTGATCTGAACCCCATTGAGAACCTGTGGTCCATCATCAAATGTGCGATTTACAAGGAGGGAAAACAGTACACCTCTCTGAACAGTGTCTGGGAGGCTGTGGTTGCTGCTGCACGCAATGTTGATGGTGAACAGATCAAAACACTGACAGAATCCATGGATGGCAGGCTTTTGAGTGTCCTTGCAAAGAAAGGTGGCTATATTGGTCACTGATTTGTTTTTGTTTGGTTTTTAAATGTCAGAAATGTATATTTGTGAATGTTGAGATGTTATATTGGTTTCACTGGTAAAAATAAATAATTGAAATGGGTATAAATTTGTTTTTTGTTAAGTTGCCTAATAATTATGCACAGTAATAGTCACCTGCACACACAGATATCCCCCTAAAATAGCTAAAACTAAAAACTACTTCCAAAAATATTCAGCTTTGATATTAATGAGTTTTTTGTGTTCATTGAGAACATGGTTGTTGTTCAAATTAAATCCTCAAATAAAATTAATCCTCAAAAATACAACTTGCCTTATAATTCTGCACTCCCTATATATAAATCACACACACACAAAATTCACTGTTCAGTACCTCACAGTTTGTTTCAATTTAGTTTTTAATTAACGCAGTTTATTATTATTAACATTTGTAATCAACATTTGAAGTTTACATTTTTTAAAACAAGTTTAAATAAAAAGGATGTAGCCTTGATGTGACAGTATATTGATCATAATTATAAGCTTTTGTTATATAATAAAGATTTTTTTAGAATTTATAGAATACCACTTTCAGTCTACTGGAACAGCAGCATCATTATATTACAGCAGCAGATAAACACACATGTCAGCTCATGCAGCTCTGCCCCATAATATGGTTGTTGTTTCGATGTTGAACCGGTGTTTCTTTCTGCGTACATGCAGAAGATTCTAAAATGAACGAGGTTTTCACCACACCGCTGCGGCCCCGTCCAAATTTCCAGAATCTTATGCATAAGGAGAAAGCCAGCGATATCTATTTTGTGCTCCTGGTGTGGGCCATCGTGCTGTTGCAGATCTGGCTCAACCTCTGGATTCTACAGCTGTTACCCATCCCCTTTGCTGGTAATCTGTTTCTTATGAGTATATACTAGATGGACCATATGTGATATTTGTATATATATTTGCATTTGAAATTTGAAAGTATTTGTTTATAGATATACATGTATAAATTGTTTGTGTGTGTGTATGTATTGCTCTGACAGTGTGGGTAATAAAGAGGTTGGTGGTGCGTTTTGGGGTAAAGAAGTTCGCGGAGAGGACATTAGCAGCATGGTGGGTGGTCCTGGAGAGTTTTCTCAGAGACAGAAAGGATGCACTGCTGCCTGGACCAATTAAAGGCCTCGCACAGTTTCTACTGCGGGTTGATACCAAGGTAACACCTCTACCGGCACCTTTACCTGACGAAATCGGTCATGACACGTACATAATGCACGTTTCAGCTGCTGTTCTTCAAAATCAATCAACACAGGATTATTAGGTGTTAATGATGTATATATAGTTTGTTGTTTCGTTCCTACTACAGTCTGGATGAGTAAATTCAGTTGTGTAATGTGTAGTTGTGAAGAAATTCATGGACTTCATCATAAGCATCAGTGTACAGATGATCCTGCAGTGTGAGCTTTGCTTTTATAGAAGACCTTATGTTTCTGGCCTAGTTGGTTACTTCTTTTGTTTCTATGGGTTTTGAAAATACAAATCATTGTCCAATAATATACAATATATAGACAAAAGTTTTGGACACCTAGACATTAAATACATATTATTTTTTTCAAAATGCCAGTCCACATTTAATTCCACTTTTCAGTAGAGATGTTCCACTAGTGCTTGTGTGAGAATTGTGCTTATTCAGCATTTAGCAGGTATTGATGTAGGTGAGGAGACCTGGGGTGCAGTCAGTGTTCCAATTCATCCCAAAGATATTCAATAGGGTTGAGGTCAGAGCTCTATAGCAGGCCTCACAAGATCTTTCACACCAACCCGTGTCTTCATATATTCATGAGTTTGCTTTATGCACGTGGCCATTGTCATGCTGGTGCAGGTTTGGGTTTTCAAGTGAAGGGAAGATTTTATGCTACTTCATCAAAAGACATGCTGTACAATTGTGTGTCCTAATACTTTTGTCCATATAGTGCATAGCAGCAAGTCAATTTGGTCTCAATGTGCAAAATGGGCAATATTTTTATTTAGATATATACGAAGGTGTTTGTTATGGATCTTAGAATTTTTTTATGTGCATTTCTTCTTAATTTGATTCGGTACCTTCGTCACTATGCAATGTGGATCTTTCCCATTATTTCCCTCCTCCAATCCTGTCCTGGTCTCTTGTTGCCTGAAAAAACAAAACATGTTGATGTTTGCTGCTTTCCTGCACTCTTATTGGTTGTTTCTAATAACACTTTGTCTCTCTGTCTCCCTCCTCAAAGCTCTGGCATTGGCTTAACAAGCAGGTAAATGGTTTGCGCTAGCAAGAGTGGGAGAGAGACAAGGGAAAAAAAACCTAACATAAAAATAACATAAAGGAAGAGCCAAAGCGGGACAGTGTGTACAAGTAGAGGCTTGCACTGATGCTTTCTTTTATTCCCATTCACTATCATCCCTCCATCTTTCTGCTCCCAGCTGAGCTTGTAGGCTTATGTTTGTTTTTTGTTGATTTTTTGTGTGTGTGTATACTGCTTTTATTCTGTGGAAGAGACCAAAAGCTTGTCCTGTCAGGTTACACTGCAAATATTTGCCATTAACCTTACCCAGTAAAGAAACAGAACCGATGAGCTTTTGGTCTTTTCCACACATGTGGACGTGTGTGGGCTTGGGTGGCTTCAGTGTGTGTGTGAGATGCATGGAGAGAAACCTAGATTAGACATGTCAATAGCAGGTTATTGCAGTATTATCAAAACAAAATGTTATTCAATATAGAAACTACCACCACCATGTTTCCAAAAACAAACAAACAAACAAAAAAAACGGAATATTTTGAAATCTTGACATATTTGGTGTACCGGACGGGTACACACGCACTAATTAGTTTACCCTAGATGAGAGGTAAAACTGGAGAGGTGGGCAAATCGATAGCCAACAAACCTGAGGCTAGATTTCATGTATGGATTATTCTTGTTATTACTCATACACTATTCATTCACTTTACATAACTTAAACTTTCACGCTTCACAATAAAGTGACAGACCTCCGAGCTGTAATTATAGCTTAAACTAGTCGATTGGGATCCTATGACCTGCAACACTGCATACATCAGCTGATGCTAGCTGAGACCTGACTGCCGGTCGAATGTTTGTTACTAGTCGTTTACAAAATAACCTCTCAGAATGTGGAAGCCTACAGAAACCAAGCAAAATGATATCTAGATCAAGGCTGTTATCACTCAGTCAGTTTGTGGTTAAACATGTTGAGAGGAAATAAAAAGAACACATTAGCACATAGCTGAAACTTGTACCAGTGATTAGCTGAATTTTTGCTGAGAGCACAAACACTACCAGTGCCACATAATCCTACACTCATTTGTTTTCTTTACTCTGAATAAATGCGCTTAACTAGCTAGCTAGCTGGGCATACATTATTCCATTGCTACTTTTCCAGATACAGTGGAGCTTTTAGTTAGCTAGTGGTAGGCTAGTAATACATTGATCATGTGTCTAGTTATAGTGAAATAAAAATCATAAATGGATAGACATGTAGTGTAGAGGGAATATTGTATTGGCACATGCCTGAATCGGACAGATGGTGTGTGTATAGTTTTGGAGTGTGTCCTGGCTGGGGGAGGACTTTTCCCCCCCGGGAGTTGGCCCTGGGAGTTTCTATTTTGGGATGCAACACTTGGGGAAAGAGAAGCTTGTTGTCATGGGTTCTTTATTTTATTTTTATTTTATTTCAAAGAATGCATTTACCCAATGCTATTCCAAGTAGTAAAACTAGCTGCAGCTGAATGCATAACATTTAATCCAACTAATAACTAATGAACGATTTTTGCAAATTTACACACTAATATTGTGGATGATTATTATTACCATTTCTAGAGAAGTTCCATATTCATTTTGGGACACACAGTATTGAGGATCTTTTACCTTATATCTTTTATGTAACTTAAATACAGTAAGTTGTGCTAGAAATAACATCCATTTACATATTATTCATTTTCTATGCACAAACAAACAGCACTTTTTCTCCACATTTCCTCCTTAGTGGAAAGCCTTTATATTTAAAAAGTAAAAAAAAAATAACAAGAAATATAACAGTCACTGCTTTTAAAGTACACTGTCAGGACACTGGCCTGCATGAGATTGAATCAATTCTGAGCTCAGCCTCTCGTTAACACGCTGAGAGAACATGGCATTCCCCAAAGTGCAGTGTCAGATATAGAACACTCACCCCGGTCAAGGGAACAGATGGTGTAGAAGGGCACTTTAAGGTCTTGGCATGTGGCTTTGGCAAATTGTCATCAAATGCCAGCTTTTTACACACATTTCAATCCTGTGAATTCTCGGCTTATCATCCCGAATCCTGCTACATATCGCTAACATTTCATACATCAAAGTTGGGCAGTGATGAGAACTAATTATCCACATGACTAAACTAGATATAGGAACAGAATTAGAAGGCCAGAGATGAGACCATTTTGCTACAGGGTGCACAGAGAAACCTGGTCTGCTGTCAAAGTAGTGTTCATTATCTGTAACACTTCTCTATATCTGTCGACCACTTCCTGTTTAGCAGAACCCAGAGTTTACAGAATCACTCCGAGTTTAACGCCTGCTCGCTCTGCAACATGAAAAGGTTTGAATGTACACTTTCAGAAAAAATGTTTTATTTTCAATCGATTAGTGACTCCGAATTTGGAAATTTCAGAAACTACGGACCTCTATAGTCAGTAGAGTTTACACAGGATGGTGCGAAAAACAAAAAACATCAAAAGAAAATTTGTACATTTATATAATTAAAAAAAATTAATCATCACAGAAAAGGTGCTTTTTTTTCCCTCCAAAAATCAACTATTAAAATATATTATAAAACTTATTATTATATAATATTATAAAATATTCATTTAATTAGCTTGGTAACAGCCAAGATGTCTTATTGTTCTAATTGACTGATTAAATGTATGAATTCCAAAATTGCTTTAGAAAATTACAAAAATGTCAAATAAAAACCATAAAAGTAAAAATAAAAAACTATTTCAACTTATTGGAAAAAATTAATTTCTGTCACTACTGCACCACACTCAGCAAAATATCATCTAAGTATCATTATCGATAAAATCCCCCCAAAATATTGAGATATAATTTTTTTCGATATCGCACACCTCAAGTTCTTCAAGGAGAAACACCTCATGAATGAAAACCTGGTTAAAGCTGACAAAACGACTATAATCATTTACATAATCACTCTTTAGAAACCACGCTGAGCAGAAAACCATCTCACATGTCGAATCCTAAGGCAAATAAATTAGTATTTAGTTTTTGCATATTGAGGCACAAATATTCTCTAGAAGCTTGGATCTAGAAGGGTTGTCAAATCCAGGTACAACCTGTAACGAGAGAACCCTAATAACCCTTTATCTAAGAGTGTACCAAATTGGCGACCTTGTCAACAAGCATGTATACTGCAAAACTTTAGGAACAGCAACCGTTTTTTGATTTTTGTATAGGTGTTCCCACTCTAGCTGGCTACTGATTGGCCAAGTGGTTCCTCAGGGTGGTTCATTGGTTGGAGAGTGGAAGCAGGTTTCTCTTTGTGCTCACACCCACTTAATGTTTCAGCACATACATCTGCCAGAAGTTAATCTTTATATTTCTTTCTGTCTTGTTTTTTTTGTTTTTTTTTTACTTCCCTTCCAGATGATCATATGGTTGGAGAAATCCTTGGATAAACTGATCAGTATCTTTATCATCTTTCTCCTGGTCACAGGGACACTCCTCATGGCTCTCTTACTCACTGCTATGGTATATATCTTGCAAAATCCAGAAAAGAAATAGACAAATTGAAATGAATTCAGAATGAATTTCACTGCCTTAATATAAAAATGTTTCTTTTGCCTGATTGAGATTTTACACATTTTATTTAGGTGCATCATGAAAGCGCTCATATTATAGAGGTCACCAGCAACCTGATCAACGAGACGCTTGCCAACCATCCTGAGTGGGCCAAGTAAGTCAAATGACAACACATACATGCACGGTAACATGATGCAGGGCCTTTATGAACTTTTCTATGTGTATGTGTGTGTCACAGCTGGCTTCCAGAGGCTCGTGTTGTTCAGAAAGCTCTAAACTCCGCCGCCACAAACGTGTACGAGCATGGGAGAGAGTGGATAACTCAAAAGGTATCAGTCTTTGGGCCAGCTTTTTGTACTGTATCACTGAGACAGCCAGTAATGCATGTCTTGTTTATATACAGTGCAACCTCGATACTCACGGGGGTTACGTTTTATGACCCCTCACTAGCAACAAAAGATTGTTTGACCCTAATTTTTTTGATGGTTCCTTTCTCAAGTGGAATTGTACATTTCTACAGCTCCACAAAATGCTCGGTGAGAAAGTGAACAACACTGCAGTGATCGAGAAACAGGTTCTGGAGCTGTGGGATCGACTTTACCACTCGTGGTTCGTCAAGGTAATCAGACATTACTCACCGACATTAATGCAGACACAGGCAGACTCATAAAATAGACACAGAGTGAAACAAACAGACACAGAAAGAGGCAGACAGACAAACAGGGACAAACTGATGCAGACAGACAGATACAAGCAGAGACAAACACACAAATAAGTGCAGAGAGACACAGACTGGGACAAACAGATACAGAAGAAGGCAGAATGGAGATGAATCTGGCAAATCCAAAGAGAGGAAACTGACAGGAACACTGATCACTGGTACCTCACGAGCATTTTTAACTCGACAGAGAGCGTGGGGGGAGAAGGGGGGTGACAGGGAGAGAAAAAGAAGGATTGATAAGCATTTTCATTGTTTCATAAATCTTTCGACACTGTACAGTGTGAATCGGGTGCAGTCGGGAACTAGACTAACTATGGCAGGATAACTAAAAGGGAGAGCCAGAAGGTAACACAGACATGAGGGTTCTTTGGGATAAGAGACGACCCACTACACAACTGTCACCAAACCTGAGTGACCCAAAACACGTGATCCAGGATCCCTCCAGATCCGCTCCTTCACCTAAGATTACAATTTTACAATTGTATTACAATTATCTTAATTAATTTGAACCAATGACCTTCTAAACAGAAGTACAACATTCTAAACTGAGCTACCAATGAAACTGCCAGACTGACACAAACATAGCCAGATGCAAGTAGGAACAAATAAACACAACGGAGGCAGACAGACAGTGGGTTTGTGTAAAAATGTGTCTAGGGCTGCGTCCAAAATTACACACTCCTGTGCGAAACTGTATGTCTGAAATATCTGCTACAGTTTGGTTACTTAAATAAAGGCTACGTATTTCGAGCAACACAGACACACACTTTCACACTCTGTATAGACATTCACTGTGGGAAATGTGTCCTGGCAGAGGTGAATAGAGATTAACAAAATAATCTGCTTAAGTAAAAGTACTGGTACTTCAATTAAATTTGACTTAAGTACAAGATTTACTGAGTTTTATTTTTTATTTTTTTTGTTAGTTTAGCGTGTTTGTTCTCCGCCATCATTCCATCAATGCAGTAGTACCCAGAAACGAAAATTTTCCCCTTGCTTAATTTTTCTCTCTTAATTTCTTTTACTGGATATGACATCAACAGATATGATTCAAAATGTAGTTAAGTACAATATAATAAGCAAATTATTAAGTAAAATTTAAGCTAAATTAACAAAAAAACTGCCTGTCTGTCTGCTGCCTGTCTGTCTGTCTGCCTGGAACGTGTAAGGTTATATAAGGTAACATATTCTACATTGCAGTTTTCTGCTTTTAATTGCTTCTCTTTCCTTCCTCACAGAACGTGACGTACAGCGGACGCCACCGTGGATACAAGCAACACCTCCAGAGGCAGCACAGCTGGCTGGGAGACATACTGGACTGGCAGGATATTGTCTCTTTCCTGCAAGACAACATAGAAACCCTGCTATCGGTGAGTGTATTTGTGTGAGGGCGGTGTGTTTTGTGTGTATTGTGCGACGGGTGTTATTCTGTCTCCTCTGTTAATCCCAGTTAGCCAGTGTGAGCTCATGTATGTGGAAGAGGGTAAATTGCGCTTTCCTCCATGTGTATTGTGCTACTCTTTGACACTGTTCCAGATTGACAGTCAAGTTTATTTCTATAGCGCTTTT
Source organism: Silurus asotus (assembly GCA_024362625.1). Taxonomy (NCBI): domain Eukaryota; kingdom Metazoa; phylum Chordata; class Actinopteri; order Siluriformes; family Siluridae; genus Silurus; species Silurus asotus. The sequence continues at coordinate 641,840 of MU551640.1, forward strand.
CACAACAGACATGGTCTTAAAGCAGCTTTACAGAATTTAACAGTTAAGGTGAGTGATGTGTATTTATCTCTGATGAGCAGCCATGGTGACTGTGCCAAAGAAAAACTCCCTTTGATGGTGGTTGGTGTTTGGGTGGGGTGTGTGGTTGATCTGGTACAGTTAATATAATGCTCATCATTCCAGCCGTTTTCACTATTCTACTTATTGTTATTACAACCTATTCAGGGTAGTCTATTTATCCAGTAATATATGTTTCACAACTTCCCCTCAGAATATGTGTTTTAGTAGCTAGCAAGATGGTCCTCACTAAACCCCTCGAGTGTAGCGTATTCATTAACTCAGTGGTGTGCACTACTTCACTGCTGTCAAGGTCTCCAATCTCAGTGCATTAAACACTATTATCTAATCTAATTTACTGTCCTTTTTTAAAATTCTACATTACTCATTACTGTTATCCTCTACAGCAGGGTATAGATGACTGCCAAGACAATACATATTACAGTCTCAATTATAGCTGTTATATAATCGCTGGAGAGCTGGCAGGTTGGTGGGAATGCTTGAAGACTACATTTGGGAGAAGACTACCGAGAATCGTAACGATCTGAAAACTAATCTGCACTTAATAAACGTTTAAGGTAGATTTTGCGTCTAGAATACCGATTCCTTCCGTGAAAGTTTAGCGATTTTACTTAGGAGGAAGGAAGTGCTGATACGTTTGACTAGCTTGCAAATTTTTAGTGTAATTTATCTCAATCTCGAAGTCTCAAACTAAAAGTTAGAAACGGTCTTCTGTAGCTGACTTTTCATCCTGAATTTTTTTGGACAAACGAATGACCCTGATTAGTAAATCATTTTTACTGTGTATTGTCGGACTTTGTCCTTTACTCCTCCATGCTTTTCAATTGCTATAGAGAGTATACCCACTGGCAACACTTAGACATTTATATGTGGATTTAAAAATATCACAATTAAGTATAAAACAATGTGTTTGGCATTAAAAGTAGCATTCTTGTTAAAACGCTTTATATACACCTGATACCTGATTTAAAATTTGTAAAGGTCCAGTTATGTTAAATACTGAAGGTCTGGAGAAGCAGAAAGTATGACTGAATGGTAACAAAAGTTCCATTTAGCTTTATAAATGTCGAGTTTATGGCTGTAGATGAGACCATGTTAAAGTGATGCTTTGTTTTTTTTTTTATGGTGATTTAATTCACAGACACAGCTGATGATCTGCTCCAGAAACTGATCTTATGGTTTGAAAACTAGAATCATGAATCAATGAATTCTTTTCCCTCAAAAAGCTTGGTTTGCTAAAATCTTTTCCCCGGATTCCACTTCTCCATTGAATCTCTTGTAGTGTGTTTGTGCATAACATTGTATTTATTTGTATTTTGTATGAAATCAAATTCTCTGATATGGAAATGTAAATTTGTGTGTGCGCGTGTACATCTGGTTTCCTTGTCACTATGTAATTAACCTCCTGTATGTGTGTGTGTGTGTGTGTGTGTGTGTGTGGTATGTGTTTGTAGATTGTGGAGTCTCTCTGGGTCGTAATGAGCCGAAATGTTGGTTTGCTGATCTCCACAACAACTACGCTGCTCACTGTACTGTTCCACAGCGGTACGGCGCTGCTCAACTTTGTCCTCTCACTGGTAAAAAACACACACACACACACATGCAATGCGTGCACAGTGTATTGACCAAGTTTTCTAAGGTGCTTATTATATAAACATCAGTACTGTGCTGCCGCAAGGAAAAGCAAACACATCAGTAATGTGTTTAGTACGGCATTTAGAATTGCACACATAATGTGTGTGTGGGTGTGTGTGTGGGTGGGTGTGGGTGTGGGTGTGTGTGTTTTAGGTGATTTTCCTGACCACACTGTTTTACTTACTGAGCTCCAGTGGAGAGTACTACAAGCCCGTGAAATGGGTGATTAGTCTCACACCCCTGTCCCAGCCTGGACCTTCATCCAACATCATCGGCCAGTCTGTGGAAGAGGCCATAAGGTATACACACACACACACACACACACACACACACAAAGAGTAAAGTACTTTTACAAAGCCATGAACACACACTATAATTATTAACTAACAAACACGGATATGTGGGTGGATCTAGATATGTCATTGTTTGGGCAAGTTCAATCAAATCAGGACTTCACCCAAATTCATTCAAATCGCCATTTATTCAAAAATCCCTCTGTGATGGCTCTCCTGCTCGACAGTACAGTACAAAAATTTTCAATAAAAGTAGAGTAGGTAGTGTTTCATTAGATATGATTTATTATTTTATTTATTTGGCCTTCATTTATTTAGCTTGAAACTGCATTCATGATTAACAAAATACCGATATACATGAGCAAATTTATAAAAAAATTAAAATTAAAAATTAAAAAAATAAAAATAAAGAAAATCACATGTACATAAGTATTCACAGCCTTTGCTCAATACTTTGTTAAAGCATCTTAGTCACTAATTAAAGCCTCAAGTCTTTTTGAGTATGATGCTACAAGCTTGGCACACCTCTTTTTTCTGCATTCATCTTTTTCTCGATCCTGATCTGTCTCCCAGTTCCTGCTGCTGAAAAACATTCCCACAGCATGATGCTGCCACCACCATGCTTCACTGTAGGGATGGTATTGGTTAGGTAATGAGTGGTGCCTGGTTTCCTCCAGACATGACACTTGGCATTCAGGCTGTAGAGTTTAATCTTTGTTTAATCTTGTAAAAAGGTGCCTTTTTGGTAAACTCCAGGCCGGCTGTCGTGTGCCTTTTACTGAGGAGTGGCTTCCATCTGGCCACTCTACCATACAGGCCTGATTAGTGAAGTGCTGCAGAGATGGTTGTTCTTCTGGAACGTTCTCTTTTCTCCACTAGATGCTCATTCAGAGTAACCACTTCTTCCATTTACAGATGATTAAGGCCACTGTGCTTATTGCCACCTTCAATGCTGCAGATATTTTTTGTACCCTTCCCCAGATCTAGAAAGAAATAGTCGTTCTTGCTCTTTATTTAGGCTCCCTAAGATTGTAGCTTTTAGATGTAAAACACTAGTTAGCGCTAAGATCATGCATCTACTATTAGCCTAATTGTAATACCAATAATATAATATAATCATGATATTTGGCCTCTTTAACAAGTATGCGCATATGTTTAAAATATATGAGTAAATAAATAAATGTTCATGTTGTGTACAATGATACTAATTTTGTTCATGTATTGCAATACACTTGATGGCACTGAGGTGTGGTGCGGGTGAGGCTGGCACAGGTTTCATGGTATGGGTAGGTTTAAGAGGTTAGCAGCTTATATATGATTAATGCAAATGCAGTTTTCACTGTGTTCTGGTGAAATATTTGTAAAAAAAAATTCTAAAATAAGAAAAAATATCCCAATATATCATAATGCAACCCCTGTAAATCCTGTGAATCATATCACCAGATTCTTGCAGATACACTGCCCAAATAAAATTCTATATTTTCTATACCCTTATCCAAATAGCTTACTATTCACCAAATACACTATATCTCCAAAATGATATGGAAACATGAGCATAAGGTTTATATGTGCTTTTGCAACATCTCATTCCGCATGTTGCTGTTATAAAAACCTCCACTCTTCTATGAGGATGTTTCACTCGGTTCTGGAGTCATTTATTCAGTTATGAGGGCGTTAGTAAAGTCAGGTATTGATGTAGGGTAAGGAGGCCTGGGGTGCAGTCAGAGTTCCAAGTCATCCCAAAAGATGTTCACAAGGATTGAGGTCAGAGCTCTATATCAGGCCACTCGACTCATGTAAACCATATCTTGATAGAGTTTGTGTTGTGTATAGTAGCTTTGTCAGTCTGGAACAGATTTGGGTCTTCTAGTTTTCATATGAAGGGAATTTTTCAAACTACCGCATCCAAAGGCACCCAGTACAATTGTGTGTCTCCAACTTTGTGGTAACATATTTCTTAATATCGTGGATACTTACCAAAAACATTAGGACTTTGTGTCAGAGTGAAAAGTGGATGACAAGTGAACAGACAACTAGTTGCTAACAGCTGCTAGTCAAGCCAAAGGGTTTATTTATTTATGTAAAAATAATAATTTCTCTATAAAGCTTGTATACATTAGAACAAAATGTTTTCTCCAGAACAGTTCTCTAGAAAAAATTAAGCACTAATGCACAAGAGAATCAGGCGAACTTAAAAGCCTTTAAAAAAAACTGTGAACTGTTATCTAGTTAGATATTAGATTGGGAGGCTTATATAAAGAAAGAAAAACACAGGTTCCCTGGTGGTCTAGTGGTTAGGATGTGGCGCTCTCACCGCTGCGGCCCGGGTTCGATCTCCGGTCAGGGAACCGACTTCAACCATAAGGGTTGCACAAGCCTTAGTGCCGGTCCCAAGCCCGGATAAATGGGAAGGGTTGCGTTAGGAAGGGCATCCAGCATAAAAACCTACCAAATTAAACATGCGGATGATCCGCTGTGGCGCCCCCTAATGGAAAAGCCGAAAGAGATTTTTTTATATAAAGAAAAACAAATACCCAGAATTTCCCTAAAGAACATACATAATAAAACTATTCGAGTTGAGTAAAGTGTTCTATTACACACACTCAAAGACACGGGCAGCTGCATTCCTGATTTCTATATTTTTTACGCTGTTTTTTGTCTGTAATGCTCTAATAGGTTCATGCCACGTTTCCTATGAATCCTGTACCTGGAAACGAAACAGCTGTATTATTCTAATATTTGATCAGACAAGGTGGGCATAATCTGTGTACCGTTCTAGGGAGGAAAACTCATGAGTACTGAGTAAATAATGAGTAAATAATACACTATTTGTGAGAAAGGGATGTGATGCTCGGACCTGTCAATTACAATCAAACCATGCAATCATGTATGTCTATGGGCGCTTGAATTTAGAAAAAGACCGGAAGTTCTTTCCTGTGTTACTCTGTACCAGGAGAAGCAGTTTGGAAAGATCTGATCTGACACCGAAAAACTTATAGGGAATTGTTTTTATGGAGTTTTATTTTGATTTTTATTAATAAAAATATTATTACTAATTATAAAATGAAGTCAAATGTTAATACAGTGCAGTACTGTATACATAAAATAGCATTTTTGTTTTATTAATAGAGTTCAGATTATTTATATAACATCTCACAGATAAGAGAGGAGTAAACAGACTATGGATGGGGTAAAAGATGTCTTCGATAATGCTTCTTAACCATCGTAGGCATATGTCTTTGATGGAGGGGTAGCTGAAGTGTTGGGCAGTTTTCACTACCCATGGGGGCATTCTAGCTCGTGACGGTGCATTTGGGGCAGCGGTAGATCAGTGGTTCAATCTCTGGGTTACTGATCAAATGGTCAGTGGTTTAAGTCCTAGTATCGCCAAGCTGCCACACTTGGGGCCCCTGAGCAAGGCCCTTAAACTTCCGTGCTCTAGGGCTGCTGTGTCATGCCTTGACCCTGCACTCTGTAAAGAAAAAACTTCACTGTGCTGTTAAAAAACATGCCACAAGTATAAAACACCTTTCCTTTCTTACCCTTTTCATTTAATTGCTGTACCACGCTGTGAAGCATTAAGATGCTTGGGTCTGTTATCACTCCAGGCCAAACACTGTCTGTGCTAAATATGTGCTGTAGAAGCCACTATTTTATTCATTTCAATTCAGATTTATTTGTAAAGGAATTTTAACAATGGGCATGGTCTCAAAGTGGCTTTTTCACAGACCAGTTTTTATATTAAGAAATTAAGCCAATGCAGCCAATATTGCATATTTCAAGTATTATTCCATTCATGAATTATGTAGTTGGGTATTATTCAAAAATAAAAGTCACTCAGTGATATACTCCTGTACTTTTCTAATCAGTTTTTGCCTTGATTTCAAATTTTAAGATTCTGATTCTTTTACCACACCTGTGGCTGCAGTACGCGGTGTGACCACAAGATGGCAAGAGAGATCTATCATTTTTACACTTCAGCAGAACAAAACTAAATTTTATTTTCTTTCTTTGATTCGTTTTTTTCTTTGTAAAGTGTTGATTCATTACAGATTATTGCTTTAAGTACTAAAGCTAGCACACACATTTTCCATTTCAGGATGCAGCTGTGGCTCTGTGAGTTTTTGTCATGGTCGAAAGGAAACAAGGCGAAGAATTTGCATGATTCACACTGTGCCTTTCCAGCGTTGTTAAGGAAGTGTGTGTGTGTGTGTGTGTGTGTGTGTGTGTGTGTGCGAACGCCTTCAACCAAAGTGGCCCAGATTCCAATGGAGCCATTTTCATGTTCGTTATGGTGAAAAATGTGGTTTTCCTGACACGCACTTTCTGTCTCTCTCTTCCTCTTTCTCAGGTTTTAGAAGTCAGGGGTTGCAGAGTTGCTTTATTGCCTTTACAAATATTAACATTTGTATTGGCATGAGTTTGGGTACAGGGTTATAAAACAAACAGGCAAATAACTACAGAAAAAATATTAAAACCAGCTGAAAAAAAATAGTAAAAAAAAGTTTGTCATGGTGTGTTAGTGTGTTGGTCTCTGTCGGTGGTGTGTTATTATGTTGGTGGTGTGTTAGAGCGTGTTTTATTGTGTGTATGTGTGTTAATGTGTTGTCAGTGTGTGTTATTGTGTGTAAGTCTAAGTTGGTGGTGTGTTGGTGTGTGCTAGTGTTTATGTATTTAGTTTGTTTGTGTGTCACTGATATAAGTTAATGATGATTGTCAGCATTGTGTGTGTGTGTGTGTGTCTGTGTTTTTTTTGCTATGTTAGTGTGTGTATCAGTGTGTTGGAGGTGTGTTTGTGTGTCACTCATTGGTGTTGGTAGTTTGTCTGTAGTTAGTTGGTGGTGCGTGTTGGAGTGCGTTGGTGGTGTGTTGGTGTGTGTTTTATGTGTTGGTGGTGTATGTTAGTGTGTGTTGGTGTGTGTCTATGGTGTGGTTGTAGAGCAGTGACTCAGGACCAGTCGAATGGGGGGGACAGGTGTTGTTCAGCTCGTGCTATTGCAGAGTTGTATAATGACAGGTGTGTAGGCTGCACTCTCTTCAATGTTTCCAGAACCGATCGGTCTTTTTCTGCCCTGCTGTGCTGCTGCTGCTGTTTCTGTGCACCTTTAAGATCATTTCGCAGAACTCTTCATGCACGATCTCATTTGGATGGTTTGTCCCACTTATAAATCGTAGTGCAGGTTAAACGGGAAATCTTTAGAGCTAGATTGGAATAGGGATTTCTACAAATGCTTTGTGTTACTCACTCAGAAAGTTCCCAGATGAACTCGTATTTAGTTGATGCAGGTGAAAATCTGGAATGCTCCATTTCATGTGTTCCTAATCTAAACGTGTTTAGAGTTGCCTGAAAGTCTCAGGCTAATACTGCTGAAGCAGCTCTATGTTCTGCTCTACATCCTGAGCAGTGGGTGAGAGCAGAGCCAAGTCATTTGCATACAACAGGGGTTTAATCTCTCTCTCTCTCTCTCTCTCTCTCTCTCTCTCTCTCTCTCTCTCTCTCTCTCTCTCATGCCCCCCAGAGGTGTATTTGATGCGTCTCTAAAGATGGCAGGATTTTACGGCCTCTATACCTGGCTTACACACACTATCTTTGGCATCAACATCGTCTTCATCCCCTCAGGTAAGACAGACATGCTCAAAGTAGTTGCTTATTTATACATATGGGTGTTTTTTTTGCATACCCTGACACACACACACACACACACGTTGCCAGGATTCTGTAGTCTCCGTCTTATTTCTATTACCCCTTTCTGTCCACCCCAACATTTAATGGAACACACACACACACATTACACACACACACTGCATCTCGTGAAAGTGAGTACACCCCTCACATTTTAGCAACCATTTTAGTTGATCTTCCCAGGTGACAATACTATAGAAATGAAAATTGTGCAGTTTGTACAGTAGTACAGAGTTACTGTCCTCTCAAAATAATTCAACATACAGTCATTAATTTCTGAATAACAATAATAAAATATAAATAAAAAATACCGAGAGTACACCCTAAGTGAACATGTCAAAACGGCGTTTTATTTCTATAGTATTGTCGCTATAGAACATATAATAAAACGGCTGTTGAAATTAATCAGATTCGCATCGGTGCATCGGCATAAAAGTTAACGATTCGATGCATCGATTTAAAAAAGTGCGCATCGGATGCAAGTTGGCATTTGTACCGCAATGCACGATTTTTTACTTTTGCATCGGTAAAAAAAGATTTATTTATATACAATTATTAGAAGATGTGCTATACTTTCATTATTTAGAAAGTGACCAATATTTTGTGTAGATTGATTTATTCTCACTAAACTGTTTCTCCAATGCGTTCCCTCAGCAACTGCGGTTACGTTAATATGATCACAACACTACAGAGATCGAGGCGTGTCCTGAGAGTCACATAGAATGTAGATTAACATGGCAGAGGTAGAGCTGCAATCTTCCTGGAGACAGTAAAGGAAAACAACCTCTGGTTTTATTGAAACATTTTTCTTTGTTTTTGTTGCACTACAAAGGCCTGTTTGTGAAAGGGCCATGCATTAAAATTCAGAAGGCACTTAATGAATCTGAACCGAAGAAATAAAAAGTGTATAAACTGTACCATAGTAAATTATATTCTATCATATTTGTTTTATTGTGTGTAGTTTATAAGTCATTTATCATAATGATAAATAATTCAGCATTTTTGCTTTAATCATCGTTTTGAGACACTAGAAAAAAACTTTTCCAGCAGTTTTGATGAATAATTGTGTTTTTGAAGTACCAATAGACATGAGGGATTGAGTTGTTTATTTGCCACTCGATTCAAGTTGTGAACATGTTTGAGAATATATTAGTGTTGCACAATTAACCATAATTGTACCAAGATATTTGGCTTCTAAAACTAATAACACATCCATTAGAAAAAGGATATGTGAAGAATAAGAAATAAAATACGATTTTAAGGAAACACCATAAAGTTGATTATTTCCACAGCACGTCCAGTTAATTTGTACATTTGTATAATGTTCTTCGAAACAATCGTTTCCTATCATCACTTCACTATAGCATCTATACACATCAGTTGCCCACTCATATTCTCTTATTTCTCTAATGTTGATGATAATAGTGGCATTATGAATTTTTTACTTTCATTTCAGACAAACTCACTGCAAGAAACATATGCTATATAGACTAAAGTTTGTGGACACCTGACCATAAGATCGCTTTGTGCTTTTTGAACATCCCATTCCATATTTTAATCTCAATTTACTGTCCTAATAACCTCCTCTCTTCTGGGAAGATGCTTCCCAAGATGTTGGTGTTTGCTCAATAGTGTTGAGAGATCTATACCAGGCCACTTAAGAACTTCCACTCCAAACCCTGTAAAGCATATCTTAATGGAGTTTGCTTTGTGCTTGAACAGGTTTGAGTCTCCTTGTTCAAGTGAAGGGAAAACACATATGGCTGAAAAAGTCAGGTGTCCCAAAATCCCTATTACAGATTTAACTGTTTATTTTATTTTATTTTATTTAAAGAACCAACTAGAATTAAGATTTTGACCTAATGAAGTAATAGTTTGTTTTATTTATGTGTGTTTTTGTTGTTGTTTATTTTATTTAGATTTAATGCTCTTCTGCATCAAACTTCCTACATTTACAATTTAAAAGCTCCATTTAGTGACACTTTTGAGTTTTTACAAATTCATCCATTTTTAAAAACTAAAGCAGACGTATGAAAGGAAAAAAACATAGAAGCAAAAGCCTGTTTAAATAGAAATTCTACTTTGATGAAAACCTGCAACATGTTTAGCCTTTTTTGTTTTAAAGGAAACATATAATTGTATTTGTGGCCGTTATCGTGCGGTCCTAAGCGAAATATTAATTCCGAGTCAGCTAAGAGGATTCTAATATTGTAAGAAATGAATTTAGGTGTGAATCCGAAAGCTTCATCACTGCATGATTTGTTCCAATATTATTTTAGAGACATTTTGACTTAGTAAACTTACAAATAATACATATTTAATGAGTGCTTACTTTGCGTGTGTGTGTGTGTTTGCAGCGATGGCAGCTATTCTTGGTGCCGTGCCATTTTTGGGCACATACTGGGCGGCATTGCCTGCTGTGTTGGATCTGTGGCTGGCGCAAGGTGAAGGTGTTAAAGCCCTGCTGCTGCTCCTCGCACACCTGCTGCCCACCTACTTCGTTGATACGGCCATTTACTCAGACATATCAGGGTGTGTGTGTGTGTGTGTGTTGTACAGATAAGTATTGTGTCCTTGTTTGAATGACTGACTGGCTGATTCCCAAATGCAAGAGTGTTTAATGAGATTAATTACGGCAGAGCAGGTAATGCATTCAGTGTTTGAGGAATTAACAAGGACATCGCAATGTTCCTCACCCTGCAGGGACACGGTAATTTGTGTAATCAAGCTGTGTGCGTGTGCGTGTGCGTGTGTGTGTGTGTGTGTTTCATGGGTCAGTTTTATTAACTTTTATTGATCCTTCTACTCTAAAGTCAGTTGCTGTTAAAATATGAATGCTGTGTGTTCCGATTTTAGCTTGCAGCCCTAATATATGTGTGTGTGTGTGTGTGTGTGTCTAGTGGGGGTCATCCTTATCTGACAGGCCTAGCCGTGGCTGGTGGAGCGTACTATTTGGGTTTAGAAGGAGCCATCATAGGCCCGATCCTGCTCTGCATTCTGGTGGTAGCATCCAACATCTACAGTGCCATGCTGATGAGTCCGAGCAGCAGCCAACCTACACCAGTGCAGAGCAACTTCCCTCAACATCTGGGCAGGTATATGAACACACACACACACACACACACACACACACAAACAAATGCAGATCAGCTTTCCTTTATCATAGATGTAAGCATTACAGAATACAACCACTTTTCTACTTAACCAGATCATTTTCACTTCCTGGTGTGGTTCTTTTTAAGATTGGGTGGAGCGCCAAAAATACTATATTCACAAAAGTTGTGTTTGTATTTAATGACTCCTGGATCTGCTTCTCTAAAGACTGGATCATACCTTCTTTTGACAGCATGCATTCCTAGGCAAGATGGCTGCCTCCATATCTTGTGGGTGTTTGGAGCATCATTTGGGAGCTTCCTTAGAAATTAACACTACATTCGCACGTAGTGCAGCATTACAAAAAATACGCTTTGCTTGTTTGTGCAGCCACGGAATACGTAATGTGGAACTGCATCACAAATCACATAAATGCAAAAAAGATGGGCCAAAATAGCAGCATAAAAATGAAGCTTTTAATGTTTTTTACAACAAATCTTTGGAAATGGAAGATCAAAAATAAAAAACATGCACTCCAGTGCACCAGTTCCTGTGCCACCATTTGCTTGTTGCTGCTGCAGTGAACTGTCCAAGCCAAAAAAAAAATAGATACATTGTCATTGCACCAATGGCAGAAGAGAAATTTTTGACATCCGACCGCATTTTCTGCCAACGAATATATGGCAAAAATAGCTTCTGCAAACATATTTAACTATAAAAATAGTTTTACATTTATTTACACCATGTTGACCCCTTTATTAACGGCAACTAAAATACGTTCCATACACAATTTTTATTTATATATTTTTTTTTTTATTACTAATAAAGAAAATGTTACTTCAGTCATGTTGTTGTAGATATGTTTTAAATTGACTAGTTATACTACCACTACTTTTTTCAGCTGTTCCCGTTAGGATTCACCACAGAGGATCATCCGTCTCCATAAGTTGACTAGTTATACATAAAAAAAATAAAATAAAATTGAAATCCTGAAACAGTCAAAAATTCTGTTAAAAAAAAAAAAACATGAAATTTGAATTTTTTGCCGTATTGCCCAGTTTAAGAATCATAAAAATGTACTTCTATAATTAATTTCAACTAATCATCAGCTGTTAATTCTTGCAAATTTTTTTTATCGGAATAATGGATTGAACATTAAAAAGATTCACATTCTGTAGTTTCTGCAGCCTACAGTCAGTCTACAATTCTGTTTTCTTCAACAGTCTGTATTTGACTCCGGGGTTTTATCTACTATTTTATTTTTAAGTTTAGTATGTAGATTAAAAAAAAATCAAATAAAAATTGTTCACACCTTCCAAAAGATTAGAATAGAAATGTCTTTCATGACAACAGTTATGATGACGGAAAGTCACTTTTAATGCTCCAGATGTACAGAAGATACAAAAGTGGTTATGATGCAGTATGACACTTAAGTACAATATCTTACAAAAGTAAGTACACACCATTTTAGTATCTTCTTAAGAGGGACAATACTTTAGAAATAAAAATGTAATATTTTAGAGTAGTCAATGTGTATAGCAGAACAGATTTCTTGTCCTCTAAGCATAACTCAACATACAGCCATTATTGTCAAAAGAACTGGCAACTAAAGTGAGTACACCCAAGTGAACATGCCAAAGTGTGAATATTTTGTATGAGCACCAGTGATATCCAGCACTGCCCTAATCCTCCTGGACATGTAATTCACCAGAGCTGCACAGGTTGTTGCTGGGATCCTCTTCCACTCATCAATAGTGAAATCACGGAGCTGCTGGATGTTAGACACATGGTCAATCAGTTTTAGGGTGTTACTTATATTCTTATAGCTTCGGCCATCTTTGAGGATTTGTGAATTAGAATTGTTGCTTTCAACAGACTTCTTTGCAATGAGATGCCATGTAAAACATCCAGTGGTCAGTATGAGAGAATTTTACTCAAAGCACCAAATTTTAACTGCAATTGGTCCTGTGAAGCAGACAAAAACTTTAACATGATGAATAGGACATATGGGTTTCCATGGTTACATGCTTTTATCGCTTAGGGCAGTGGTCCCCAACCTTTTTTTGCACCAAGGACTGCTTTAATGTCAGACAATATTGTCACGGACCAGCCTTTCTGGTATTTTCTAAATATAATAATAAACATGAATCCACTGTGTTGATTTTTGTTAATTTTGCTCGCTTGGGGGTTTGAATTTAGCAGTAATGTAGTATGTGTTAAGGGCCGGCGCAGCCCCTTTAAGAAGGTAGCGGATGTAGGTAAGACATGTGACCGAGGCATCATGACATGCATCAAGAGTGAGTCATAGACAGATGTGGTGGAGAGAATCCGGTAATTTTCAAAAATATAACATCGTTCAGAATCAGATAATAAATACAACGGAAATAATGTAAGTTATGTATGATTTCTGTGCGGCCCGGTACCAATTGACCCGGGGGTTGGGTACCACTGACTTAGGGTGTACTCACTTTTGTTGCCAGCTATTGTGACATAATAGCTGTATGCTGAAGACAGTAAATCTGTACTGCTATACAAATTGCACATTGACTACTCTCAAATAAGATAAGTTTTATTTTTATAGTATTGTCCCTTAAGATATACTAAAATGGTTGCTGTAATTTGAGGGGTGTACTTACTTTTGAGAGATACTGTATAAACCAGACTTTCTTTAAGATTTTTTTTAGTTGTGTCACTTTTGCTTCATTGTTCTTGCCGTTTGGTACAAATTCAAACCAAAAACCTAATATTGACCTGTACAGGTTTTAATCAGAGAAAATGAAGATCAATTAAGGATTCTGGGAGTTCAAGAGTAAAGTGTTTATTCTTCCTGTCTCACACACACTAACACACTCATTTCACATGATTGGGTTGCAATTTTACATTGTTGTGGACACAGTACTCACCCTCAGCTTTCTGCAGGTCATTCCTGGACTCTCCTCTGCTGCTGAAAAGAGTGATCGAGTGAAATAAAGCAGCCAGGATTTGCTTTCCTGGCTGCTCAGCTGTTACTCAGCCTTCACTCACCGAGACTGGAACCTCCTCCAAAAACGGGCTCAGACGTCTCGGCCAATGAAACTGTACCAGGAGGGCTAATGAGCTCCAGATCGGCTCAGAATCAGTGTTGTAAGAAAAGAAAAAAAAAAAGCTATGGAACTCTAATGAAAACAGATTAATAACCTCAGCCTTAACGCTCAGCTTCTAAAACCTGGGTTCTTCGAGTGCAATATTATTCACACCTAAGAGCAAAGTTCAGTGAGCAGGATCGTCTCACGTCTAGCATAGCGGCTACGACCTCAAATAGCACTCTACGATTGTTAGGGTCGTTGTTTACACGCAGCGTTTGAATGGAAAATCCACTACCGCTACGATTTCACGGTTTTTATTTGTATCATTAGTACGGTTGCAGTTTTTTTATTTAGCTTGTTGTTTTTCTTAACAACATTTTTTTTAATAGAACGAGACAGCTTTTACCACCGTGTGTGTTTGTGTGTATTGGCGGTTGCGACTTTCTGATTACTATTATTATTTAACCGTAAAAAAAAAAAAAAAAAGTTTGGCACATATCGTAACTTTATGAGCACTAGTCATGTATGCACTTGTGTGTTCTTGTGTGTCAGGTCATGTTTGTATGTCTTGGTGAGGACCAAGTCCCCACAATTTTAGGAACATGCAGTATGGCAATTATAAATTTGTGGGGACATTTTGCTGGTTCCTACATGAAACTGATTCCTGCTTTTGTTTAAAAAATTTTTTTAACAAAATGATACATTTTACATTTGGGTGTAGAATCGCCTTTAATTAATTGCATTAATAATTATATTAATGAAAGGTCCTCATAAGTAATAAGAGAATATGTGGATGTGAGAAAGAGCAACACTTTTGCCTTATCTTCCCTGATTCATTCCTCAGACTACACTAAACATTTCTTACTGATGTGTTTTGTCAGCAATGTGTGCGCCCATAGAATACATAACAATTTCCGATTCATCATTTTATTTATTTTTCCCTGTCTGCTTTTTGCCCCATACATCATCGTACGTTTTTCTTTTCCTTCAGTCCATTGCAGCAACTCATTTTGATCGACTCATGCTTTTTTATGCGCTGCTTAATATTAGCAAAGCTCCTGCTCCTAGCTATCAGCAGCAGTGTCATTACTCACGACTGAAGGTTTGCTGATGGTTTAGCGAGTGCAGGAGTAGATGGATAAACGTGATTGAGGGACGTATCGAAGTGTGCAAAGAGAAAAACTGCGAATGCGGGGAAGACCAAAGACTGAGCCATGTCTCGTTCATGTATGCACTATACGGACAAAAGTTTGTGGACACCTGAGCATTAGATTCATATGTTGTTTTTGAACACACCATTTTACATTTAGTCCTATTTTGCAGTTCTTATAAGTTCTACTCTTCTGGTCTACTGGATTTGTGCTTTTGGGGATTTATGCTCATCCAGACAAAAGGGTGTTAGTGAAGTCAGGTACTGATGTAGGTGAGGTGAGGAGGCCTGGGGTGCAGTCAGCGTTCCTATTGATCCCAAAGGTGTTTAATTGGGTTGAGGTCAGAGCTCTATAGTGGGCAACCCCCAACCCATGTAAAGCATATCTTCATAAATTTGTACACAAATCCATTGTTATGTCTCCTAGTGTGAAGAGAAATGCTACATCCAATTCAATTGTGTGCCTCCAACTTTGTTTTACAGTTTGGGGAAGAACCACATATGGTTGGGAAAGTCAGGTGTCCTAATACTTTTGTCCATAGAATGTAGATTAGGTAGAATTTTTCATCGATATGTAGCACTGATGGATAATAATTAGTCTCTTATAACTGAGCTTCTAGTCTGGTATCTTGCTCACTCAGGAGATGAGTTTAATTATGGACGTATGATTAATTTAACAGACCTGGATTGTGTTGAAAAGGTTTTCTTTTTGAATAGCGTCCAGCCATAAATATATATATATATATATATAT
>MU551640.1:666201-698835 GCA_024362625.1 Silurus asotus
ATAATTATTGTTTATTTTTTTTTATTTTTTTTTTTGCTAAAAATCTGGCTGTTTGGAGTGTACAAGAGATATTTTATTAAGAAAGGACCAGGACATACATCCACATCCACATGGTTGTAGGAACCATCTCAGTGCCTGGACTCGACAAATCCTTCGAACCCGTGATTCGGCTCACACACATCAGAAATGTTCTAAGTAGTTATAAAGGAGGATTTGGGCTCATGACCGTTTTAAAAGATATCAATCGGTGTTTGACACATTAAAATCATTCTATGAATAACATTAGTCTTTTCACATAAAGACTTAATTATGTGTCAAAAATGATAATAGGAACATACTAGCCACAATAGATAGTACATTTGAAGGCAAATACTTCATAGGGAGCACTTTTAAGTTTAATGGAGAAATATTGGATCTACTATATCTCTACTTCAACTCATGTATATGTTCTTCGTCCACCACTGTGTATTTACGAGGGCACACGCACTCACCAGTGGATCGTACTCCCACAGCTGGTTGCCTTTCAGGTGATGGCACTTAAGCATCATTACCGGCCCGTTCAGTTTGGACACATCTAGACACAGGTCGTCTGTTCGGATCTCCTTATTGGCTGTGTAAGAGAAAACCTGCAAACACATCACACACACACACACACACACACACACATTGTTTAGATTGTTTGTGCGACAGGGTAATGATGAAATGATGATAGAGGGAGAGAGCAAGAGAACTGTTCTGACCTGGTTGCCTCCCATGCCATGACAATTGAAGATGCCCACTTTTTCATTCTCTTTCCGTGCCATGTTGTCCAGACATTGGTTCGTCTCCACGTTACGGATCTGCAATATTCGCAGACGCGTTATAAACACGTTATAAACTCTAGCTGTAGTGAAATGAAACACGCACGGCTGCATTGTCAGAGCTGGCACATTGAGGAACTACATTTCTACACGAGCTTCGATCTCTACAGATGTAAATAAATGTGTTCACTGCTGGCCTTCTGTCAAATATAAATATGAATAATTACAGAAACTCATTCACACACCAGCAGGGGAGTGTATACACACTGAGAGACACATCAGCCACTGACACACACTAACTCAATGTATATACATACACACACACACACACACACACACACACACACACACACACACACACACAGACATGCACAGTCTATACTCATATATACACACACACAAGCAAAATTACATGCATATACACACTGCATGGATTCACATATACATAGCCACACACACAGACATGCACATTCTATACTCACACACACACACAGACACACACACAGACACACACAAACATAAAATAAGCACGCAAACACCGACACACATGCACACACACACACACACACACACACACACACACACACACACACACACACACACAAATACACAGATGTTTAATCTGTATTTTGCCAAATGTTTCTCTCAGTACTGAACATTTTGCACTCTTTCTTGGCCACGCCCCCTCTCAACACATCCCACTGTGATTGGCTATCATCTGCGCTGACACAACACCCGTCTGTGTGTGAGACTTCCTGTCACGCACGTGAAAAGAAATGAGACACGACAGTCAGGGGGCTAAAGGGTGTCTTTTTGACAGCGTAGGGCAACCACAAACACGAGAGTGATAGACAAACGAGTGTCAGCTGAAGAAAGAGTGAAGGCATTGCACGTCCCTGACAATGCACATGTTTTCTTCATGAGGAAGAGAGAAAAGGAGAGATGTGTAAGTGAGCTAGAGAGGACAGAGACAGACTGATAGAATGCAAAAGAGAGAGAGAGAGAGAGAGAGAGAGAGAGAGAGAGATGAGTCCTAGTAGAATACTAATAATCTAATAATAAAGGAGAGAGATGGGAAGTCTATATTTGCCTCTCACTTTCACTTCTCATTTCTTCCTCACACAACACACACACACACACACACACACACACACACACACACGTACTGGGAATATTTTAAATACAGTTTTAGAGATGTGTCATATTGCATTGATAGCAGGGTCCTATGTGTGTGTGGATGTGTGTTTGTGTGTGTACACGTGTGTTACCTCTCCCAAGGAGTAGTAGTGGCGTGGAATTTGTGAATCGGGATAGATGTTCTCCAGGTACCAGGAGAATGGCTTACACTGCAGCTTCTGTCTCAACGCAGACCTAGACGAGACATCGCCGTAGTCTACCTTCGTCACTCCTACACACACACACACACACACACACACACACACACACACACACAATCAGAAACACAGCATAACAAGTTACTAGGGGTGTAATGGTACACACAATTCACGGTTCGATACGTACCTCGATATTTAAGTCACGGTCGCGTTCAATTTCGGTTAGGGGGAAAAAAATGTTTTATTAACGCAGTTTGTTATTATTAACATTTGTGTACATCAACAGTTTTTACAACAATTTTAAATCAAATGCCTGCTTGGTTACATAATATATATATATAATCTTATAAATGTAATACATTTTTTATTATATGAATTACAT
The DNA here is from genome assembly GCA_024362625.1 of Silurus asotus. Taxonomy (NCBI): domain Eukaryota; kingdom Metazoa; phylum Chordata; class Actinopteri; order Siluriformes; family Siluridae; genus Silurus; species Silurus asotus. Next base: position 668,718 of record MU551640.1, read on the forward strand.
TTTATAACTGATTAAATAGGCACAAATTTTATTTATTACAAAAAATATTACATTTTCTAAAGACATCTTCTACTAATTTTAGCATACTTTCATGTGTTCTTATTCCCTCCATACTTCATTCATTCTCTCATTCATATGCAAAATTGTCAGAATTTTCTCCTGAGAAATTCTTGAAGCTGGACATCAAACGCTAAAGAATCCAGATCGCTAGAATTATCGATGATCAGCAAGTGGCCACCGTTTTTACGCATGTGCAAAACAACGTGCTACAAATCGTATTTCCGGTACGGCGTGAGAACGGTGACACTACGCCAACTCTAGTTTCTACATTTAATGAGGTTCCGCAGCTAAAAAAGATTTTGTGCAACGAATCGAAACGTGCACCGTTACACCCCTACTAGTTACAAAAAATATATATATTTAAATAAAAAAAAAACATTTAAAAAAAGGGTAATTTTCTTTAAGCACAGCCAGTCAAGATCTCATCTGAATGACACACACACACACACACACACACACACACACACACACACACACAGACAGAGTGCAATGGGAAACATTGACAAGGACATTAATATCCATTATGTTCCATTTTTGTGTCAATAAAGATTTTCCACCCAAGGGCACTGACAATACAAATACCCTAATACCCCTGAGAGAGCCCGAGAGAGCATGGGTAAAGTGTGTATGTCAAAGAGGGAGAGAACGAGTGAGATTGTGGGCGAGAGAGAGAGAGAGAGAGAGAGAGAGAGAGAGAGAGAGAGAGAGAGAGAGAGAGAGAGAAGGCAGGCAGGCTGAGAGAAAGACAGGTCGATAAGGAAAGAGAGAGAACGTTCTGTGGGGGTATTTTGTTCATGTGTGTGTGTGTGTGTGTGTGTGTGTGTGTGTGTGTGTGTGTGTGTGTGTGTGTGTGTGTGTGTGTGTGTGTNGTGTGTGTGTGTGTGTGTGTGTGTGTGTGTGTGTGTGTGTGTGTGTGAGAGAGAGAGAGAGAGAGAGAGAGAGAGAGAGAGAGAGACAGAGAGAGAAAGAGAGACAGATGGCTTGGTGTAATTGTGTGGAACTCACCAGGTGAAATGATGTAGAAGAAATTCTTAAACTCATCCATCCACACCTCGGCCAGGCGCCTATTGTTCTTGTTGATGATCTGGCCGGTGCCCCCTGGGAACGTATACGGCGTTGCCTTGCGGAAAACGTGTCCCACGTGAGAACACGTCACGATCTCCAGCGTCCCACCGCACTGCCAGATCTGAGGACAGACATAAACACCTCCTTTAAATAACTGAATCACACGTTTCAAGTCCCAAATCATGCAGGAGTAAAAACACAGGGCTGAGCTTCTCCTAACTGTAGAATAGTGATGAGGAGCTGAAAACAGAAAAGGAGAAAGAAGAAGACAGAGAAATAAAAAGAAAAAGAGAAAAAGGGAAAGAGAAAGGGAAAAAGAGAGAGTGAAAGAGAGGCTTTCATCAGTGTAAGTGGAAAAATTCAGATAGCCAGCTTAAATGTGACCTGAATAAAGAAGTTCTGGCAAAAAAAAATGCAGAAGCAATTTGACCTTCGCCTGAACAACTGCAAAAAAAAAAAAAAAAAAAAAAAAAAAAAAAAAAAGAAAAGAATCAAACTCAAATCAATCTCATTTTATTTCAGATATGCAACTTTATCCTTTTATTGCAGCACATCCTCCTGTTCCTCGCATGTCAATACTCAGAGTGCAACATAAAAATGTATACAAAAGAAAGAGACAGACATTTGAACGAAAGAAAGAAAGTAAGAAAGAGAGACAGATATTTTAACAAATAAAGAAATACAGACACAAATGTATACAAAAGAAATTAAGAAAAAGACAGAAATTTTTTAACAAAAGAAACAAAGAAAGGCAGACATATTTTTTAACAAAAGAAAGAGACAGACATTTAAACAAAAAGTAAGAAAGAAAGAAAGAAAGACATTTAAACAAAAGAAAACGAAAGAAAGAATAATCGAAAAAAAGAAAGAATGAACGAAAGATCGAAAGAAAGAAAGAAAGAAAGATCAAACGAAAGAAAGAAAAATAATTTAAACAAAAGAAAAAAGAACAAAAGAAAGAACAATTGAAAGAAAGAAAAAGAAAGAAAGAAAGAAAGAAAGAAAGGTCAAAAGAAAGAAAGAATGAATAAAAGATCGAAAGAAAGAAATTTCAACAAAAGAAAAAGAAAGAAAGAAAGAAAAAACGATCGAAAGAAAGAAAGAATGAATGAAAGACAGATCGAAAGAAAGAAAGCTCGAAAGAAAGAAAGAATGAATGAAAGATCTAAAGAAAGAAAGATCGAAAGATAGAAAGAAAGAAAGGAAGAAAGGAAGAAAGGAAGAAAGATCGAAAGATCGAAAGAAAGAATGAATGAAAGATCGAAAGAAAGAAAGAAAGAAAGAAAGGAAGAAAGATCGAAAGATCGAAAGAAAGAAAGAATGAAAGATCAAAAGAAAGAAAGAAAGAAAGAAAGAAAGGTTTAATAATAATATCAGCACAGATCAGGTTTATTCACAATTATATCCATATCCACTCTTCTGGGAAGGCTAGAGTCTGGATTTTGTGGTGTGGCTGTGAGGGTTTGTGATCGCTCAGCTATAAGAGCATTAGTTACAGTAGGTCAGCGCTCTGATGTTAAATGAGAAGGTCTGTAACTCGGTCAGTGCGGTTTCTGTGGCTCGTAGTATCGCTTTAAGCAAGAAATACATACAAATGTGATAGAAAGGTGTCCACAAACTTTTGGCCTACTGTTTTGACTATTGTACTGTCAGTACTTTAATTACAAAAAAAAAAAAGAAAAGAAAGAAGAAATGAATAGACACGTCGCCTCATGACATCCGCTTACGCTTGCCTTAATCTGGACAGAAGATCTGTGCTTTCTTGCACATCTTTGCACTGGCAATCATCTTGCTGATGCAGTCAAATTTCTGCTCCAAGCAAAGCAATTCATATTAGCAAATTAATTCAATGCATTGCACTCACGCCAGCGCGAAATAATGACAGCATGAGCACTCTATCATTATCCATCCATTATACATACATTCATTTCCTGAAACTTATTATGTTCTATTATAATAGTCTTTCTGAACAGTCCATTTTGATTGGCTGGAAGGCGTGTGTTTGAAAGCATTTACACAACGTTGGTGTAGGGACACTGGACAAAAGATGATTAATAATCATTTGATAGTCAACATGAACCATGAAATTTGGACATTTTCTACTATAAAGACCTAAGCAGCTAAGTTCAAGGGTGCAGCAGGAGCATCATCAGACCTAATCAGCTCTATGGGCATGTTTTTTAAACATCCCATTTCACATTTAGTCCCCATTTGCTCATAACCTCTCCTTTTTTTCTGGAAGACACTGCACTAGATTTTGGACTGTATCAGGTACTGATGATGTAAGGGGAAGAGGCCTGGGGTGCAGTTACTTCCATTCGTCCCAAAATTATTCAGTATGTTCGACTTGAGTTCTATAGCAGGCCACTCGAGATCTTTCACTCCAACCCATGTAAAGCACATCTTCATGAAGATGCACTGTGCAAAGGTGCTTTGACATGCGGGAACAGGTTTGAGTCTCAAAGTTGAAGTAAAGGGAAAAATGGCACGCTAACGCCTCCACTGTGTGCCTGCAACGTTGTGGTGACAGTTTGGGGAAGAACCACGTTTGCGTCCCAATACTTTTGCACATATAGTGTATGTCGGTTTCACTCTGGCACGTAGCTGTCAAAAGACGAGAGCCAATCTTGAGGAAATCATATTTAGCTGGCCAACTGTTTGTTATACTTACTCTGTCTACAACCGGCTGTTATTTTCAGGCAAACGCCAAGGCAATGTTCGAAAATAATATAATAAAATTTATAGAAAAAAAACCTAAATATTTACACTGTTTTGTGCAAAACATACCATGTTTTGTGCCAGTGTTCAAAACTATTTCACAAATTCTGATTTTATGAGATTCATCTGGATTATAATGCAAACCAATCTGTTCTAAAAGTCAATCCAAATCCATTATTCATCAGCAGATCTTAAAAAAAAAAAGAACAGCAGACCTTTAACCAGTTGCTCCAAGTTCTACATGTTGGTTAGATATTTCACACGCACAGTGCTGCAGATTCTCGCTGACATTCACATGGTCTCGGTATACCATTTCAATTTAACCAGGAATGGTTTTTAGCATTGTTTTGCTGAAAGCTGATTTCACCCAGGCTTTATTCTTTGTAAACATACAAATAGCAGGCTCTCTGGTCATATCCCCCTATTGTCCTTTAATTTCGACAAGATGCCCGGGCTCTGAGTATAAAAAGCGTCCCCAGAGCATGATGCTTCCACCACCACAATATTTTACTGGGGGTATGGTTTGATGTATGACCTGCATTTTCGCATCACTTTGAAACTTAAACCAATGTAGTGCCTTAATCTTAATTTTATTACACTAAACTCCACTGGGTCACTTTAGGGGTATCCTATGGCTTGTCTTGAGCATTTTTTTTTTCAAGCCACCGCACATTCGGCCCACAATAATGCACAGATCTTCAAATGGTGCATCTTCACTTTACTTTAAACCCACTGAACTTTGTTACTCATTCAGAGTGACTGTTTTAACAGGTTTTTCCCTGAGTTTTGTTGAAAAACCGTGTCTAGGTAGAGCTTGGGTAGTTTGATTGAGCTTCCAGTTTTCCAGCAATGCATACTGGCACTACCAAGCTTAATATACCATCACCTTATTGTCAGGTTATGAAGTTACATCACGTTATTTTTTACTGACATAGAACGCTTCTTTATTTTCCATCCTTCCTTTCAGACTGACAGTCTCTTCAAAGGCAGGTCAATTTGAGGTGGGTTTTGTTAAGCAACTAAAAGTTGTAAAAATGTTCACAGGTAAAGGCCAATTAGAAGCCAAAAGTGTAGTTGTTAGGACAAGAATTTTTTATCTGGCACTTCTAATACCTGGGGAGATAATATGCTTAAGCAAGCAGCATTTTTTTACACTTTTTGATATTCTTTGAAGTACTTTGCTGACCAATTATTAATTTCATCTTTTAAGATTCACTGTAAGAAAGCATGAGCTTGCAATACAAATATTGACAGGAAGAAAATGTGCATCTGATCAATTCCTGTGGATATGAATATTATTACCAAGCACTGAATTTGTTTTCTAAAAGAAGAGATGCCAGCGTATATATATTGGTCGCAAAAAAAAGGATCAATTTTATTCGAAAACCTAATTTTGTGTTTTGCTGCTGGTCAAAATTCATTCGTGGAAAAAAAATAAAAAAATTGTGTTCTCCCAGACTGCCATGGGTATATTTAATGTAAACAAAGGTATACAGCACGAGTCCCCAACCACTTGGCTGCGGACCACCATCATTTGGAACAAAAAAAATACGACTTGTGTGGTCTGCCAGGTGTAAACTTGTACATATAAGATTACAAAATTAAAGTCGTAGCAATACAAGAATAACGTAGTAATATATATTTATATATATATATATATATAAAAACGTACAGGCTGGGGTCTATTTCTTTGATCAATATCCTCATAGTCTCTTGAGAAACAACATATCCTATTTGAATAACATGCAGATGTGACCACTGGTCGCCAATACAGACTGAACAAAGAAGCGAATTTCCTCAAATGTCTGCCTGATTTTTTCTTTTGATTTAATACATTTTCATACAAAACCGCTGCAGTGTCCGTTCCCCAATTATACATTTCCTTATTGCTAAATCCTGAACTACAGTAGGAATGAACCAAATCCTCCACAACCATTTTATGCAAAACTGTAAAACCCTTTTTTTTTTTTGCCAATTCTGTGGCTTTTCTCAAAATATTACCACTTTATGTCATATGGCTATGTCTTTGTTCTTTAAATATTTTGACTTAATTCTCTTAATTTTGACTTTATTTTCAAAATATTTCCACTTGATTCCCGTAATTTCGACTTTATTCTCCAAATATTTCCTCTTCATTCTCGTATTGCTTTAATCCTCTAATCTGAGGTCATTAGTTTTTAATGTGGCACTAAAACGCTGTTATACTCCGACACTTGTTTCAGTCGCCTTTTTTTCTATGCATTGAAAAATTAAGCTCCTAATGATTCTGCTTCATGGTGAGTTGAGTACCACTTTCATAATATGTGCAATAATAATTTAATCATATAATTATGTATACTAGCAATATAATATGCACATTACTGCACATGAAGACCTTCCCGTCCCAATCCACGGTAGAATGGCATTGCATTAAACTGGTCGGTGAGGCACAAAAGTTTGAAGACCACTGGGTTACAGCACAATCCTGGGTAGAATAAGCTGTATATATTGTGATAGCTAACTTATTGGAAAAGCGAGAAGGATTTTTCAACTTCCCTGCGTAATAAATCTGCGAGCTCATACACGTCACTGACTAAAAGAAAATGCTAATGCACTGTTGATGGTTTTTATTAATGACTGCGTTAGAATACCTGATAAAAACGCAATTCTTTATACACCAGCAATGTGATGTATTGTGAAAGATACTCCTAAAGGGTGGGTATTACATTTGCACAAAACCATTTTCTCCCCCCCGCACAAAGGTTTTTATTCACCTTACTAACATGCTTGCATGTGTGCGCTGCATCAGCTGTTTCTCACCACCTTTTCGTGTACTCTCCCAGATTTCTCAACAAATTTGTTTCCTGCATGCTGCTTGTAGCACTCATGATACAGAATATAGAATATATTGGTATTGCACCGTATTGGCCGGCTTGTACATTCCAGTCTTAAAGCTTTAGATCAATTTCAGTAAATAGGAAATAGTGTCTTATAACCCTGTGTCCCAATAAAAATGTCTATCTGGTTGGTGTATATTGTGTAATATGCTGAAACTAACCCTGAAGGAGATCTCCAGGTTTTCTCCACCCCAGATGTCCATGCCAGCGTCATACGTTCCGATCTCCTCAAAGTAATCTCTGTCTATGGAGAACAGTCCACCTGCCATTGTAGGAGTCCTGCACAGAAAAAACACACACACACACACAGAAATTCATCATCCCCTTTAGCTTATTGATCATTTTTATTTAAGCACTTAAATGTTTCTCTCTCTCTCTCTCTCTCTCTCTCTCTCTCTCATAACAAATACATCATTAAGCAGAACGAGACGAGATCTTCCACCCTTCTACCTCACCATCTGTTATTGAACATCTATTTTCGAATGCTTGGCTCTCTGTAAACAAGCTTTCTTTCCACGGCAGCGCAGCTCTTTCCTGTTTGCCCTTCGTTCGGCTTTCGGTCCACTTATTTTCCACTGGTGAGACCCTGTTGTTGTTCTCACTGCTCTATGCTTGTTGTTATGTCGCTTTGTGTCGGCTTTAAAAGTTAAGCTGCTGTGTTGTTCAGAAAGACACACTATGATAGTGAGCGGAGAGGGAAAAAAACAAGTGAAGTAAAAAATAAGCGCCGGGCTGGACGTATAATCAGAAAAGGCTACGAACGCCAACATCTCCATGGACATGTGAGCTTTAATTTTGTACTTTATTTGTCCTGAAATAGTCATAAAGGAGGTTAAGAATTAAAACGAGTTTAAACCTTCTTTATGACTATTTCAGGTCAAATTTTTATTATTTTTTTGTTCACAACTGTTTTGGAAACAGAAACTCTATGTTGGATCATACACAGAGGCAGAACGTGGGTCAAACGCACAATCTAGATCATTTTATGACAGACGGATCCAGTATACATTATTTTACATGTCCAGAACACACACCTTTTAGAAGTAAATTAAGGTACCAGACTGTACGTTTCCCCTGTTAATACCTTTATCTGAGTGTGTGCACCTGCACCATGTCTATAATGTGAACATTGACATCTCAACGCAGCAAATTCAGATTTCAAGTTCCAGCGGCCATCTGGAAAAATATCATTAACCAAATTCACTATTTTCTATGGATTAAAAAAATCATAAAATATCTGACATTAGAAAAAGTAAGATACTCCCTACAGGGGTCCGTCCAAAAATTCTACAAGATTTGGCAACACTATTTTGCATTTGTTAAAAAATGAAAAAAGAAAATACAACCTCCAACTATGTATATGACTTACTTGTTTTATTTATTTGTTTACTTCCATTTATTCTGCTGCTTGTGTATGTATAGTAGGTATATGCACATGTACAGTATCTCACAAAAGTGAGTACACTCCTCACATTTCAGCAACCAGCACACTCCTCCACACAGATCTTCTCTAGATCAGTCAGGTTTCTGGCCTGTCGCTGAGAAACATGGAGTTTGTGCTCCTTCCAAAGATTCTCTATTGGGTTTAGGTCTGAAGACTGGCTAGGCCTTGCCAGAACCTTGATATGCTTCTTTTCCAGAGCCACTACTTGGTTATCCTGGCTGTGTGCTTCGGGTCATTGTCATGTTGGAAGACCCAGCCTCGACCCATCTTCAATGCTTTAACTGAGGGAAGGAGGTTGTTCCCCAAAATCTCGCAATACATGGCCCCGGTCATCCTCTCCTTAATACAGTGCAGTCGCCCTGTCCCATGTGCAGAAAAACACCCCCAAAGCATGATGCTACCACCCCCATGCTTCACAGTAAGGATGGTGTTCTTGGGATGGTACTCATCACACTACATGTTTAGTGGAATTATGACCCAAAAGTTTTATTTTGGTCTCATCTGACCACATCACTTTCTTCCATGACTCCTCTGGAGCATCCAAATGGTCATTGGCAAACTTAAGACGTGCCTGGACATGTGCTGGTTTAAGCAGGGGAACCTTCCGTGATGCCACCACCGCCATGTTTGACTATAGGCAAGACACAATTTCCTTGCCAGTCCTCCTCACCAGGGCATCATCACGTCATCCGAGTGGAACCTGTATTGGAAAACCTCTGTATGACCCTGGCCACTGTAACTCAGTTTCAGGGTGTTACTGATCTTCTTATAGCCTCTGCATTTTTGTGGATAGCAACAAATCTAATTCTCAAATCCTGATCGGTCTTCACTATATGAGGTACCATGTTAAAAATACAGTGGTCAGTATGGAAGAATTGTACTCGAAGCCCCAAATTCTAACTGCTCCAATACAAGATAAACAAATTTGTTTGGTCCTGTCATGCAGACAAAAACATCAACATGATGAATAGGACATGTGGCTTTGCGTGGTTACACAACGTACAGCTGTTATCACTTAGGGTGTACTCACTTCTGTGCTGTTTTCACAATAGCAGCTGTATGTTGAGTTATTTTCAGAGGAAAGTAAATCTGTACTGCAATACAGACTGCACACTGGCTACTTTAAAATATATCTGAATTTCATTTCTGTTGTATTGTCCAAATAGTGGCTGAAAAGTGAGGGTTGTACTCCCTTTGGTGAGATACTTTATATACTTTTATGTGTATCTAGTTATTTATTTGACCAAAATCCATGTTAAAGTTCTGGTGACAGTATATTTTATTAAAATATAAAAATTGTAAGCAATATTTGGTTATAAAAGATTAATATTTTTGAGCTAACCTTCAGCGAATAACGTCAAACCATTCGACTTACACGAGGCAAGACGATGTGCATTTGCGCATTACTGACACCTCAATGCTGACAGAGGACATTCTGAAAGTTTAAAATGCAGGGCCCTCAAATCTACAAGAGCAAAATTGAACAAACAGGAAGAGCTGAAAACGGCCAATTAAACCGCACATCTGTGTAACTAGCTTTCCAGATGTTGACACACTGATATCTGACTCCCACATGCTGCACTGCTCCACTATACGACATTCTTTAATGAGTATAATCTGTTTCTTTGAATGAATATCAATAATTAATTCATATGATGCAGTCAGAGGAACAAATTTAACAAACTACTAATAGAGACTAAAAGCTATTAATAAAAATACACACATATTTCAGTTCTCAAATACCGCCCACTTTCTATTGGACATGCAGTAATGTAGGGGTGTGTGTGTGTGTGTGTGTGTGTGTGTGTGTGTGTGTGTGTGTGTGTGTGTGTGTGTGTGATTAAGATGTTAGACTTAGATAGTGAGTTTAATTCCCAGCACCACCTAGCGCCCACTTATTGGCCCTTGAGCAAGGCCCTTAACACCAACCTGCTCGGTTGAATAAAAAGGATAATTTAATGCCAATGTACATTTCAATTGGAATGTAAGTTACCTAACAGGCAGAGTTCTGTCTCCTTTTCTGCGGTCCATCTCCCTCTGAGGAACCGGGTACCAGCGGAAGTTCAGTTTCCAGTTAAATCCTCCGTACGTCATATCCGAGCCTGCCATGTACTCAAACGTGTCGTCACTGATCACGTCGATGATGGGGCACACCACTGTTCGTCTGTGATACACACACACACACACACACACAAAAAACATGTCATACATCATTGCTGTTACATTCTTAACCCTGATTGTTCAGAAGGTGTTCATTTTCTACAACAGCAGATGTGAAGCACATTCCAGCTGCAAGAAAACAACATGTCTACATCAACGCACTCATTCTAATACGTTATCATTTATACACACACACAAAAAAGGGCATTTATATGGGGCAGTTCAGCCATTATGGAAGGAGTCTCCAATTCCAGTGCATGAAATGTGTCACTACTCCTTCATGTTTTGAGTCACAGGAACGTGCACTTTGGATTTTACCAGCAAGACGGCAACTGCACTTTTTGAACATCACTTTTTGTACATCCTGTTCCACGTTTAGTCACTATTTGCCGTTAGAATATCCTTCGTTAGAATATCCTTCGCTCTTCTCGGTAGATGTTCCACTAGATTTTTCGGGATTTGTGCTCAATCAGCCACAAACTCATGAAGTATGGATGTAGGGTGAGGAAACCTGGAGTGTATTCATCCTGAAGGTTTCAATATGGTTGAGGTCAGAGATCTATAGCACATTGTGGTATAACACAATGTTTTTTTAATGTGGTGAATGAAGTAATGGATCATATGTTTTTAGTTCTGTGGTGGTGTTTTTTTGTTTTGTTTTTTTTATTTAGATTTAATGCTTTTGTGCATAAAACTTCTTAAGGGTATAATTTAAAAGCTCGACTCAGTGAATGTGGTTGATGACTGGCATTTCACGAATTCATCCATTTTCAAAACAGAAAGCATGTCTTCATGTAGCTGGTTTTGTGTAAAGGGGCATTGCCATGATGGAACAGGTTTGACTCTCCCAGTTCAAGTGAAGGTGAATTTTTGCTACTGCATCTAAAAACCCCAAAAAGTGGGAAAAAGATCAATAAAACAGTGCAAAAAAACAGTGGATTTACTGCCTGTCGCTCCGCATCACACCATTTTAAAAAACGGCATGTTTAATTCGTTACTTATTACTCAGCATCAAGTAAAGTTAAACATTTCCGAAAGTTATAAATCACACACACAAACATATTTAATTCTGTGCATTCAGCATCTGGATCATTTAGTAATGATCCCTTCACAAGCAGCCAGGAGGCAAAAATACAGAGAATTAAAGAGATTTTTCACTCACTATATACAGAGCCTTAGAGCACAACCAGACAAGCTGGGTACACGTGTGCGCGCACGCACACACGCACACGCACACACACACACACACACACTATGAGCTTGTGCCAAAACATCATGTAATTAACTAGTACAAAAGAATAAAAAATAAATGCTGACTCAACTAAGAGCTATCGATCTCTCTGCTGGCAGCTGGGAATGAAAGCTACAATTGGCTTCTTACTGTGTTTGTGTGTGTGTGTGTGTGTGTGTGTGTGTGTGTGTAAGTAAATGTGTATGTGTGTGTGTGTGTGTGTAAGTGAGTGGGCGCAATAATCAACAGCAACAAACTGGTATTGTTTTAATGCTCTGCACATAGTGACAGACAAATCACTCTAATTAATTGTATTGCCTGCCCAAGGCGGTGTGTGTAATGTGAACACACTGTGTGTATACGCAATTCAAAAACAATCTCAGCCAGAAGTATCAGGACACTTGACTTTTCCAGTCATATGTGGTTCTTCTCCAAACTGTACAAAATGTAGGCACACAATAAAACGTCTTTAGATGCTGTAGCATGAAACTTTTTCTTCACTTGAACCAGGAGACCTCGAACCTTCTTTACCTACACTGGTACATCAAGTGCATCAGGACCCGACTTTGTGTCTGAATGAGCAGAAATCTCCAAAACGCACTCCAAAATCTAGTGGAACATCTACCCAGCAGAATGGAGGTTTTTATAACAGCAAATGAAAACTAAATGTGGAATGAGATGTTCCAAAAATTACTTTAAAAAAAAGTATTTTTTATATTATATTTTCTCACTCAATCACACTCTAACTCAACACTCACTCACTTAATCATACTCTCACTCATTCACCCAATCACACTCTCACTCAACACTCACTCACTTAATCATACTCTCACTCATTCACCCAATCACACTCTTACTTACTCATTCACCCAATCACACTCTAACTCAACACTCACTCACTTAATCATACTCTCACTCATTCACCCAATCACACTCTCACTCACTCATTCACCCAATCACACTCTCATTGACTCATTCACCCAATCACACTCTAACTCAACACTCACTCACTCACTCAATCACTTTCATTCACTCATTCACCCAATCACACTCTCACTCACTCATTCACCCAATCACACTCTAACTCAACACTCACTCACTTAATCACTTTCATTCACTCATTCACCCAATCACACTCTCACTTACTCATTCACCCAATCACACTCTAACTCAACACTCACTCACTTAATCATACTCTCACTCATTCACCCAATCACACTCTAACTCAACACTCACTCACTCACTTTCATTCACTCATTCACCCAATCACACTCTCACTCACTCATTCACCCAATCACACTCTAACTCAACACTCACTCACTTAATCACTTTCATTCACTCATTCACCCAATCACACTCTCACTCATTCACCCAATCACACTCTCACTTACTCATTCACCCAATCACACTCTAACTCAACACTCACTCACTTAATCATACTCTCACTTATTCACCCAATCACACTCTAACTCAACACTCACTTACTCAATCACTTTCATTCACTCATTCACCCAATCACACTCTCACTCATTCACCCAATCACACTCTCACTTACTCATTCACCCAATCACACTCTAACTCAACACTCACTCACTCACTTTCATTCACTCATTCACCCACACACACACTCTCACTCACTCATTCACCCAATCACACTCTCACTCATTCACCCAATCACACTCTCACTTACTCATTCACCCAATCACACTCTAACTCAACACTCACTCACTTAATCATACTCTCACTCATTCACCCAATCACACTCTAACTCAACACTCACTCACTCACTTTCATTCACTCATTCACCCAATCACACTCTCACTCACTCATTCACCCAATCACACTCTAACTCAACACTCACTCACTTAATCACTTTCATTCACTCATTCACCCAATCACACTCTCACTCATTCACCCAATCACACTCTCACTTACTCATTCACCCAATCACACTCTAACTCAACACTCACTCACTTAATCATACTCTCACTTATTCACCCAATCACACTCTAACTCAACACTCACTTACTCAATCACTTTCATTCACTCATTCACCCAATCACACTCTCACTCATTCACCCAATCACACTCTCACTTACTCATTCACCCAATCACACTCTAACTCAACAATCACTCACTCAATTATACTCTCACTCATTCACCCAATCACACTCTCACTCACTCATTCACCCAATCACACTCTAACTCAACACTCACTCACTCAATCACTTTTATTCCCCTTATTCACCCAATCACACTCTCACTCAATCACTCACTTATTCACAGTCCCACTCATTTATTCACACAATTACAGTCTAACTCACTCATTCACCCAAAAACACTCCAACTCAACACTCACTCAATCATACTCTCACTCATTCACACTCCAACTCAACACTCACTCAATCAATCATACTCTCACTCATTCATTTACCTAATTACACTCTCACTCACTCATTCACCCAATCACACTTTTACTCAACACTCACTCACTCAATCATACTTTCACTCATTCACCCAATCACACTCAATCACAGTCACTTAATCACATTCTCATTCAATCACACACTCACTCAAACACTCAATCACACATTCACACATATACTCACTCACACCTTGCTTTAGCTTTACACTCTCAAGCTGATCGAACGTAAATGTGTTGTCAGGCCTGATACAATTCCTATCAGCCACACAGCACACTTTTTCACTCCTGTGTTAAGTTACGGTTTTACAGTTGACTCTTAGATCAGTAACATTTCCCTGTTGTGTCTCAAAGATTAGCATGTGTTACAATCCCAGTCTGACAGTGTTGCAGTGCGGGAGTTAAGGTTGTGCTCACTTATCAAGTTTGATGCGAGCCAGCAGCGGCTCCAGCCAGCCCACGGTGCACTCGCAGTGCGCATCCAGGAAGGTGATGACCTGGCCTGTGGAGAGCGACGCCCCTTTAAGACGAGCGCGAATCAGACCAGAGCGCTGCTCCATCCGCACAATCCGCACCGGCACCTCCAACGTCCGCACGTACTGCTCCAAATGCCTCTTCAGAAAATCTGTTTTCACACGAAAACACACACACAAAAACACAGAGAGGCAATTAACTTCAAACTGCATTTATGCATTCAAAAAGCTCATTCATGCCACTGCCAACGAAATCTGGGTCTGGACTGCTTTAGCAGTATAAAGGGGACCAACACAATATTAGGCCAGTGGTCATAATGTTATGCCAGGTAAAAAAAAAGAAAAAAAAAGAAAAAAATATGATCCGCCATTGTTTAGTTTGTGAGCACTGGTACAATATATATATAAGTAAGTAAGTAAGTAAGTAAGTAAGTAAGTAAGTAAGTAAGTAAGTAAGTAAGAAAGAAAGAAATCTAAGCACAGACTCTGATGAATTTAAACAGCTCCTGGTAGTATACCTTATAAAAAGCTAAGCACTGAATATACTGCGGACTGAAAACCTGTATTTAGGTAATAGTGGGCTTTGAAGAAAGGCTGTCTTTAAGTTGTCACTCAGTAAACAAGCTTTGCCCTTCAAGTGCCCTTCAGGGCAACAAACGAAAAGCCTTTTAACTTTCTGAGCTAAAAAATAAAAAATAAAAAATAAAAGAAAGAAAGAAAGAAAACACCCAGACTGCATGTAATCATCACTGTGCAGGACAAACAGGCCAGAATGAGGGGGAGTGTGACGAAGAAAAAAAACATTTCTGTTCATCTACTTGCTATGGGCGAGGAAACAGACTGTTATATCCCACTGCGTGGTGGAGGGGGGACGGGGCTGAATGACACCTGAAAGTCACAGTGGGATGAACACACTGTGTGTTTACATAAGTCTCCAGTTTATTCTATTATACTACAGAAATAAACTGTTTTGCATTATGATAGCTCATGCAACATGATATATTTTATACACCCGCACACACACACATACACGCACACACACACATTCCATACCATCCCTGTGATAACCTTCCCATGACATCATTATTAATCTACCTAATTAACTCTATGGATCACTTGAATCTCCCCCTAACCTTGAAAACAAACAAACAAACAAGACATTTGACTTGTTATTAATTAATTATTTCATTTACATTTATCTTATTTATTGCAGTTTTTGTATTTAAAGATGTAAAAAAATCTCAGGTTTCCTCATAGGTACATAAGCAATGTGACATTTAAGTCTTAGCAAGTATTAAAGCATTCGCTTTCACACACACACACACACACACACACACACACACACAGACACACAGACACACAGACACACAGACAGGTTTGAGAAAACAGTCCAATAGTAACTCGCAGGTCTGCAAATACTTTCTATTTCAGGAGATGGGCATGTAAACATATACCAACACACACACACACACACACACACACACACACACACACACACACACACACACACACACACACACACTGACTTTCCTGTGCTCTTTGAAAAGCAGTAATGAGAAAAAGAAAGGTTAAAGCTACACAAAGATCAATATTTGCCTTCCCCATATAAACACTCATTCTGATAACAGCGAATGAGAGTCAGAGAGAGAGAGAGAAAGAGAGAGAGAAAGAAAGAAAGAGATTATATGTCCTTCGTGCGGTGGCCGGATTGTAGGACAGCTATTGTCAAGAGAACAGAGAATGTCTTACAGGCGGCCTTGAGAGAAACGAATGTGCGAGAGAAGGATCAGGAGTGAAGGTTTGTTAGCGCAGAGAGCAGGAACGCTCTAAAACAATGAGGCATGCGGTGTCACGTTTTTTTCCCCATGTCTGGTCCATGGATCACCGCATCTCGATTCAATGACTAGTTCCTCTCTTTGTCATGGTGAGGATGCGTGTGAAAACAGTAGATGTCGTGCGAGTTGGAAGGACAGTGCTGAAAAACACTGCATGTTGGTTTGCTCCACATGAACACAGTATACTGCAATATAAAATTGTACAGGATGCAGAACACTTCTTATTACAGAAAACAAACCGATTTCAGTATAAACAGATTGCTTGAATGCTCATCTGTATTCTATGAGATGCATATCATGGCAGATTGTCTGTCTGTCTGTCTGTCTACGATGCAGCAACATTACCTTTTCCCTTCACTTGAACTAGGAGACCCAAACCTGTATACAAAGTGATCTCTATAAACATATGGTTTACATGGGCTGGAGTGGAAGAGCTAAAGTGGTCTGCTATAGAGCTCTGTCCTCAGCACAATTGAACATCTTTGGGATGAATTGGAACACTGACTGCACCCCAGGTCCACTCACTCTACACCAGTACCTGACTTGTACCCTTGTAGCTGAATGAGCACAGATCTCCACAAGCACACTCCCAAATCTCGTGGATCACTCATGGCACTTAAACATAAGCCTCATTGTCTTCTGTTCACTTGACTGATCTCTGTCCAGGCCAACGCTGTTGAGAATACAACACTTTGCAACTGCGGCATTTTTCCCATCATTTTGTATTGAAATATATCATTGAATAATTCAGATTGGGGTTTTCTTGTTTTTTGTTTAACGGTAATCTGACGTACTAAACATGTCTATATATGGTCTAAACTTTATTAAAAACACACAGCTGTAGGTCTGCTGTAACCAATTCAAGTTTATACTATAGAACACACAGGCTGTCTCTGCGTATGCCATAAACCATCGGTTTTTATTACAGCCTTGCTTTCGTTCTTCTGATACTCCAGTCATCTGTTACATCTGTTGAAACTTCAGTATTCTGATTTACAGCATAAGAGCAGACATTGACGGCATTTGAGAATCAGGTTGCCTTTGTTTATGTACTTTGAGTGTCCATGGGGGCACTGAAAGTACATAAGTTGAAAGTTTAAGTTAAAGAACAAAAGATGAACAAGAAACGATCAGGATTTTAGCTTCCAGTTCCTGATGTTTTTCATAAGTAGCAACCACATAGATTTCAGATCATGGACACCTGAGCATTTGAGTCATATAGGGATAAAAACACGTTTCAATTTGTGTTCTAGAATTTTTACATTCTGTAAAGCTGCTTTAAGGCAATGTCAATTGTGAAAAGTGCTATAGAAATATATTTTAATTGAATACATTTTGTGAACATCCTATTGGCTGCTACAATAACTTCCACTATTCGGGGAAGCTGTTCCAGAGGTTTGTGTTTATACAGGCACAAGAGTGTTAGTAAAGTCAGATACTGATGTAGGTGAGGTGAGGAGGTCTGGGGTGTGTTCAAATGTTCTGTAAAGTTAAGGTCAGAGCTCTAGCAGGCCACTCAAGATCTTCCCATGTAAACCATATCTTTATCATATTTGTCATGATGAAACAAGTTTTAGTCTTCTAGGTCAAGTAAAAACTTCATGCTACTGCATCCAAAGAAACTCTTGAAACAATTGTGTGCCTCCAAATTTGTAGTAACAATTCCACATATGGCTTGAAAGTCAGATGTCCCAATACTTTTGTCCATAAAGTGAAGCATAGGGTATTTAGGATATACAGATAATTCTCTGATCTTCATGTTGGTTCATACTTCTCAAACTGAACCCAGGGCTCAGACCTAGAGAAGAATACACGGCTGAAACGCTAAATTGCTCATAATCATTTAATCGTGTACCCAAATATTTTCCAATGATAACAAAACAAAATAACTTGCCGTTTCAATACATTTAAAATAGGAACATTTACATCCAAATGTCACCTCCTGACTCTGTTGGTGTTTGTGCTGCTTTCAGGTGGTTATGCGAATCTTTTAAAATGACTGCAGGCCTCTTTTCCCTTCCTTCTCATTAGTCTCAATGTGTGTTGTGTTGAGCATCAATCTGGGGATGATTAGATGTGGTTTCGTAAACTTTCCACTTACAAAATAAACAAAGCAACTGGGATGTTTAACATTGTTTTTCTTTCCCTTTAAAGCTTTTTTTTTTTTGGTTCGAGAGTTGCTTCTGAGAACTTTACGAAGCTACTTCACCTTCACCGTGATCGCTGTGGGAAGGCTTTTATAACGAGGTCTTTTATAATCGCACCGGCTGCAATTTGCATGAGAACATTCAGGTCTGGAGTTAAATAAATAAATAAATCTCCTGATCATGTTTGTGTTATGAACATATTATTTATGATCACAAATCATTTTTGTTTCGTTGCTTAAGTCATTTCAGTATACAGAACAAACCAATTTATAGGGAATGATCTATACGTTTTACATTTAGGAAAGTTCGATTGTGTAAAAGTGCTAAACAAATATAGCAAATTAAACCAGTGAATTTATATTATTATTAGGAGTAGTAATAGTAGTAGTAGTAGCAATAGTACTTATAGTAGTCGAAATTAAAGAAGTAAAAGTGTATTAGTTGTAATAATAACACTTGGAGTAGCAGCAGCAAATGAGTAGTAATAGTACTTGTAGTAGTAGTAATAGTTCTTGTAGTATTAATAGCAGCAGCAGTAGCAGATGTTGTGATAGTAGTAGCAGTAGTAGCAAATGAGTAGTAATAGTACTTTTGGTAATAGTAGTAGCAGATGTTGTGATAGTAGTAGTAGTAGTAGTAATATTACTTGTAGTAGTAGTAGTAGCAGTAGCAGATGTTGTGATAGTAGTAACAGTAGTAGTAAATGAGTAGTAATAGTACTTTTAGTAATAGTAGTAGCAGATGTTGTGATAGTAGTAGTAGTAGTAGCAAATGAGTAGTAATAGTACTTTTAGTAATAGTAGTAGCAGATGTTGTGATAGTAGTAGTAGTAGTAGTAATAGTACTTGTAGTAGTAGTAGTAGCAGTAGCAGATGTTGTGATAGTAGTAACAGTAGTAGTAAATGAGTAGTAATAGTACTTTTAGTAATAGTAGTAGCAGATGTTGTGATAGTAGTAGTAGTAGTAGTAGTAATAGTACTTGCAGTAGTAGTAGTAGTAGCAGCAGATGTTGTGATAGTAGTAACAGTAGTAGTAAATAAATAGTAATAGTACTTTTAGTAATAGTAGTAGCAGATGCTGTGATAGTAGTAGTAGTAGAAGTAGTAGTAATAGTACTTGTAGTAGTAGTAGTAGTAGCAGCAGATGTTGTGATAGTAGTAACAGTAGTAGTAAATAAATAGTAATAGTACTCGTAGTAGTAGTAAAAGTAGTAATAGTATTTGTAGTGGTAGCAGTAGCAGATGTGATAGTAGAGAAGTAGTGAATGAGTAGTAATAGCACTTGTAGTAGTAGTAGTAGTAGTAGTAGTAGTAATAGTACTTGTATTAGTAGCAGTAGCAGATGTTGTGATAGTAATAGCAGTATTAGTAAATGAGTAGTAATAGTACTTGTAGTAATAGTAGTAGCAGATGTTGTGATAGTAGTAGTAGTAGCAGATGTTGTGAGAGTAGAAGCAGTAGTAGTAGTAAATAAGTAGTAATAGTACTCGTAGTATTAGTAATAGTACTTGTAGTAGTAGCAGTAGCAGATGTGATAGTAGAGAAGTAGTAAATGAGTAGTAATAGTACTTGTAGTAGTAGTAAAAGTAGTAGTAATTGTAGCAGCAGCAGTAATAGAGTTTGTAGAAATAGTAGAACTAGTAAAAATGTATTAGTAGTAGTAATAATACTTGGAGTAGCAGCAGCAGCAGTAGCGATAGTAGAAGCAGTGGTGTAATAATATTTGCAGTAGCAGTAAAATGAATAGCAGTAGTACTTGACATAGTGCTGGTAATAGCAGTAGCATTAGTGACAGTGATTGTAGAAATAGTAGTGGTAGAACTAATAATAGTAGTAGTCATAGTTATAATAGTACTTGTAGTACTGGTAGTAGCATTAAGAGCAGTTGTAGTAGTAGCAGTAATAGTACTAGTAGTAACACTAGCATTAAAATGAGCAGTTGAATTTGTATTAGTAGTAGTAACACTAGCAGCATTTGCAGTAGAAGTCAAATGAGTACTAAAACTACTTTTAGTGGTAGCAGCAGCAGTAAAATGAGTGGTAGTAGTAAAACGTTCTAGTCGTACTGGTGGTAGCGTTTGTAGAAGCTGTAGCTAGTAGAGGTATTAGTACTTGTTGTAAAGGTAATAATAGTAGCAGCAGCAGTAAAATGAGCTGTAGCTAGTAGTAGTATTAGTACTTAGTAGTAAAAGTAATAGTAGTAGCAGCAGTAGTGGTGCTTGCAGCATTGTAGTGTAGTATTAGCTCTAATTACATAATAATCTTTTCAATGTTTCATAATGTTTTCCTTCTAACCTTTATTTGTTTATGATCCAGCCAGAATGATACCAATATGGCTTTAAAACGAGCCACTGTATTTCCCCGGTTTGTTTTGTGCGACCTGGGCGTGTTCATCTCCAATTCGTTTCCTATGTTCATAAGCGCAATGTTCTCCTGATGACCGAGTGGGATTCCCTGTGCCACACACTGAGCAGGGTTAAAGCGCTCGTCCTCGTGTAATTACTCGATGGTTGTATGGTGTGCTCACAAGTGCAAAGCTGAAGTGCTTAAGGAAAAAAATGTGGGATCCGGCCTCGGAGGTAATAACTGTTCTGGCATGCTCTGTGTGTGGAAGTGTGTCCATGGCCCTGGGTCAGTACGCTCTCAGCTGTGTAGACTCCCTGCAGGATGTGACGTGCGTGAGTGATGTAAGGTCGTAAGGGATCATGGATAGAGTGTGTCCAGGAATGGTGGCTGTGTTATCTGTGAGCCGAGGAATCATAGATGCACAGAGAGATGCTGGGATTTTCTATTTTACAGAAGAAGATGGCCGCTTCTTACAGAAAGAGAATGAAAGTGGTGGGTCCAGTTATTATTACAGGAACACTGGATATGAAACAGGCATACACCCTGGTTTATAAAGAGACATCACACACACACACATTTGCATGTTTTAGAATTTGTAATAAGCCAATCCACCTGCTAGCTTGTTATTGGCAGGCAGAAGGAAACTTGGAAGAAATAAAGTCCTTTGACAGTAACGTGTTTGCTGGTGCCAGACAGGCTGGTTTGAGAATTTCGGAGATTGCTGACTTTTTTCAGACTTTCACACACAATAGCCTCTAGAGTTTACACAGAATAGTGGGTGGAAAAAAAAAAAAAAAAAACAGCATGAGCAACAGTTCTGTGGGTAAAAACCTTTACAGAGGCCAAAAGAAAATGGCTAGATTGCTTTGAGCCAATAGGAAGTTTATGACAACCTCAAATAACCGTTCGTTATACCCTTGGTAAACAGAAAAGCATCTCTGGACGCACAACACATTAAACCTTAATGTGCATGGACGAGAGCGGAAGATCGTCGCTCTGGATAAGGAGTTCTGATAAATGCCATAAATGTAAAGACTACGTCAGATTTCAGTCCTGTCAAGACAAAAACAGGAATCTGACATACAACACAGTTGTAAAGAGTGCAATTAATTTGAGTAACTGGAGCCTTTCTGTCAGTTTGAACCAGTTTGTATGAACTCTAGAAATTATTGTGTAAAATCCCAGTAGATCAGCAGGCTCACTCAAACCAGGCCGTCTTATGGCAATAACTATGCCACGGCCACAGTCACCAAAATCCCATTCCATTCTGATGATAAATGAAGCTCTTGACCTGTAGCTGCAGGACTTTCTATGCTCTTACAATATACATCAACCATCTGTCACATGATTGGCTTAAAGGATAACTGCATAAATGATCAAGGGTACAGGTATTTTTATTAAAGCGTTGCCCTTTCCCATTGACATTCCAATTCGCCACTGACATGACATTGAAAATTAAGGTAATATATATACACTATATTGCCAAAGGTATTGGGTCTCCTGGTCATAAGTATGGTATGTGTTTTTTTAAGCAATAAATTCCACATTTAGTCCCAATTTGCTCTTAAAATTCACTCCCACTCTTTTGGGAAGATGTTCCATTAGATTTTTTAGTGAGCTTATGGATATTTGTGTTCATCAGCCACAAGGGTATTAGGAAAGGCAAGTACTAATGTAGGTGTGGAGACCTGGGGTGCAGTCAGCATGAAAACTGGTATTTTCTAAATATAATAATTAAAAACATGAATCCACCGTGTTGTGTTTTGTTCACTTTGCTCGCTTGGGGGTTTGAATTTAGCAGTAATGTATTATGTGTTACTGGCCGGAGCAGCCCCTTTAAGAAGGTAGCGGATGGAGGTAAGACATGGGACTGAGGCATCATGACATGCATCAAGAATGAGTCATAGACAGATGTGGCATAGAGAATCTGGTAATTTTCCAAAAAGAAACGAAAATAATGTAAATTATGTATTCTTCCAGTGCGGCCTGGTACCAATTGAACCACGGACCGGTGCCGGTCCGCGGCCCGGGGGATAGGAAACACTGTTAACACATCCAAAGTGGTCCTATAGAATTGAGTGCCTTCAGCTTTGTGGTGACAGTTTGGAAAAGAACACATATAGCAAGAAAGGTCAGGTGACCCAATACTTTTGTCAATTTAGTGTAGCAAGAACAGTTCATGCTTTCGTTGTCTTTTAATGTTTGGGGAGAAGGTCCAGGAAGAACTGGATTATAACTAGAGGACATTCAGTATATTACATACACAGGCAGTAGCCTTTTGGAGGTGTGTGTGTGTGTGTGTGTGTGTGTGTGTGTGTGTGTGTGTGTGTGTGTGTGTGTGTGTGAGAGAGTGTTTTTTATGTATGCGGGTGAGAGATGAAATTTGACGTAAATGCTCATTATGCCAGCAGATCCCCTCAATCAAATCTAATTACAGGCCAGAGTTCAAGAGAACAACGGGAAGACGAGCAATGACCACCCACACGCAGTTCAGCCCCCTCTCTCTCTCTCTCTTTCCATTATGTCTCCTTCTCTCTCTCTCTTTGTGTTGTCACTGCCAGTCTGATCTTACACCTGTCTCCCTTTCTCTCTCTCTCAATTGGTCTCTTTGTCTGTCTGCCTTTCTGATGTGTATTTTCATTATTTGTGGATGTATACGTCTCTCTCACGCTTTTGTGTCTTTTTTCTGCCTGTCTATCGTTCCAGTTCTGTACCAGTCTGTCTGTCCTTCCTTCTCTCTCTCTCTCTCTCTCTCTCTCTCTCTCTCTCTCTCTCTCTCTCTCTCTCATCTAAACTCCAGCTTTGACGTTAACACTCCATGGGTCACCAGCCATCTTTTTCCTCCAGATGTAGGCCTTGTTACCACACACACACACACACACACACACACACACACACACACACACGCGCGCTCTAAAGTGCAGTCTCCTCCTAGGCCTGGAAAATAAAAGCATGTCACATCCCCATGGCACTGGTACATATTTGAGTATATTCAAATGACAACCTTTTTTTTTTTCCATTTGGCGCCCTCTGTGTATACAAACCACCTCTCTCGCAAGCACACACACACACACACACACACACACACACACACACACACACACCACACACACACACACACACACGCTCTAAAGTGCAGTCTCCTCCTAGGCCTGGAAAATAAAAGCATGTCACATCCCCATGGCACTGGTACATATTTGAGTATATTCAAATGACAACCTTTTTTTTTTTCCATTTGGCGCCCTCTGTGTATACAAACCACCTCTCTCGCAAACACACACACACACACACACACACACACACACACACACACACACACACACCTCTCTCACTGGCGTCATCCACCAGCACCACCTCCTCCAGCAGATGTCTGGGAGACCTGTTGATGACGCTGTGCACGGTGCGCAGTAACGTCGTCCATGCCTCGTTGTGGAACACGATCACCACGCTGGTGCGAGGCAGGTCGTCCAGATACACCTTAGTTTTGCACCTGCGGAGAGAGCGTGCGAGAGAGAGAGAGAGAGAGAGAGAGAGAGAGAGAGAGAGAAAAAGAGAGAAAAAAAGAGAAAAAGAGAGAGAGAGGGGGAGGATCAGGACCCAGTCTTGCTATCAAAGTCTGATCATTGATTGTATGGTGAACACATGTGCAGTGTCCACCGACGTTCTGTTCGAGAGTAGCAGCGTTTGAGCTTTTATTTCATTTCTAAGATCATTCTATTTCTCTCTCTCGCTCTAATGTACATCATATTAATTCATGTAAGGTTTTTTTTTTTTTACACTAATCATTATTGGAATACTAAGTTTTTTTCTGGACATTAGTTTTGAGTCATGTTAAGCTACACATTTAGATCTAATATTACTTCTATATCAGACTAAGGTGTGATTTTGAAACAGATTTTTCCTCTGAGCCTTTTATATTAATATTCTGTTTAGTTGGGGTTTTTTTTTATTCATAAAAAAACACTTGGGACCAACAATCATAGAAAAGGTTCCTTATTCAATGCAATACAATTTTTACTGCTTTTAACAATGGACATGGTTTAAAAACAGCATTAAAAACTGCTTTACATTTTATACAGTGTCACAGTTATTACAGACAGTTTAAACCCAGTGTAAAAAAGTACTGCAAATGCGTTTAAGTTTGTGAACATTCTAATGAGTCATCATTACTTGGAAGCTTGATTAAACGTGAATGTCATCTCAATTATATTCTCACTACTAATGACATAGAAAGATTTCCTCGTTTGTATAGAATTTCCAGACAGATACTGGGTAAAGGAATTTGAAGAGCGTTTTCTTGAAGAGTTGTTCCTGGGTATCTGTGTTTTTAAGGTTATAAGGGACACCGATGGACAAAAAAAAAAAGAAAAAAGAGTAAAATAGGACATGGACAATGGACATGGTTTAAAAACAGCTTTACACACATAATGTAGTAATAAATAATAGGGTTGTTCTTTAGAAGTCTAAGCTTAGAAAGTTTATACCTAATGAGTGAGGCAGTGGCGACTGTAACAAGGAAAAACATCTTGAGATGACATGTGGAAGGAACCTTGAGAGGAACCAGACTCAAAAAGGGAACCTTATCCTCAATGCTAATGTCTATTCCATTATTGTTGAGGTGCTTAAATGCAAAAGTTTTGTAGCCTCTAGTCCTGAGCCATTGTAATAGACTGTTATACTGATATACTGTGATATTAACTACATTTAACTACAAATTTACTATTTGTCCACATCTGCCCATGGACATTATTCAAATAATTTAAAAACTGTTTATTTTCAAACATATCTATTGTAAAATAAACTCATTTTATGAACCATTAGCTACAGGACATGACTTCTAAAAAGATTTTTTTTTTTTTTGCAGTGACCTCTGTGTCCTCGAAAGCAGCCAGACACGTCCCCTCGGTGAAGACTATTCTATCCTCACGTTTTTTTTTGTGATATTTTGATCTATTTTGACATCCTGACAGAACCACTTACTCACTTCTTTTCAATGCATTCAAGCTTCTTAACTGCTTTACATTTTATACAGAGTCACAGTTATTACAGACAGTTTAAACCCAGTGTAAAAAAGTACTGCAAATGCGTTTAAGTTTGTGAACGTTCTAATGAGTCATCATTACTTGGAAGCTTGATTAAACGTGAATGTCATCTCAATTATATTCTCACTACTAATGACATAGAAAGATTTCCTCGTTTGTATAGAATTTCCAGACAGATACTGGGTAAAGGAATTTGAATGCGTTTAAGTTCTTGAACGTTCTAATGAGTCATCATTACTTGGAAGCTTGATTAAACGTGAATGTCATCTCAATTATATTCTCACTACTAATGACATAGAAAGATTTCCTCGTTTGTATAGAATTTCCAGACAGATTCTGGGTAAAGGAATTTGAAGAGCGTTTTCTTGAAGAGTTGTTCTTGGGTATCTGTGTTTTTAAGGTTATAAGGGACACCGATGGACAAAAAAAAAAAGAAAAAAGAGTAAAATCTGTGCCGTGTTTTTTTGTTCTTTCTGCCCTAAATAATATATAAAAAGGATTTCTAAGCTGCAAAAACAGAAAGTGGAAAGCCATGAGAAATGTTATAATCTCACTTCCCTGTCCAGCACATGAACCTTGGCCAATCATTAGTATCATGTGTATGCCAAAGAGGGCAGAAGGGGGTTTCCTCTGTCCATTTTATGCTGAAATGGAAATTTCTTATTTTGCCTGCCACACTATTTCCCTCCACCATTAGATGACCACTGGTCTTTATTTTACTGGTGTCCTTCATATTTAATAGTTAGTATGGGTGAATAGTGATTGTAGGCAAGGACCATTGAGACAAAAGACAAAAGTTAAAGGCAAGACAAAACAAGGCAAGGACAAGCTAGAATAGGCAAGGAAAATCAACGCAAGGCAAATAGAGGTGAGGCAAAGCAAAAACATGCAAGTCAAAGCAAGACAATCCAAGGCAATAAGAGAGGAAGCGAGGCAAAAGCAGGCAAGGACAGTCAATCCAAGACAAGACAAAACAAGGCAAGGTAAAGCAATGCAAGAAGAGGCAAAACAAGGATAGGTCAGGCAAGTGTCTCAAGGGCAGGCAAGGCAAGGACAAACAAAACAAGAACAGGCACGGCAAGACGAGGAGAGACAAGGAAAGGACAGGCAAAGCCAGGACAATGACAGGCAAAGCTAGGACAAGGACAGGCAAAGCTAGGACAAGAAATGGCTA
Source organism: Silurus asotus (assembly GCA_024362625.1). Classification (NCBI taxonomy): domain Eukaryota; kingdom Metazoa; phylum Chordata; class Actinopteri; order Siluriformes; family Siluridae; genus Silurus; species Silurus asotus. Next base: position 695,710 of record MU551640.1, read on the forward strand.
GGCCAGTGCAGGCAAGACAAGAACAGACAAGGATAGGCAAGGCAAGACAAGTAGAGGCAAAGCAAGGAAAGTTGAGGCAAGGCAAGACAAGGGGAGGTCAAGCAATGAAAAAAGAGGCAGGATAAGGCAACACACGGCAAAGCAAAGCAAGGCAAGGATAGGCAAGGCAGTGAACACGGAGAGGTGTCTGTGTGTGTGTGTTTGTGTGTGTGTGGGGGGGGGGTGCATTTCAAGTTGCAGAAATGTTTATTTCAATAACAAACGGTAATTGACTTATTATGACTATACTTTAAATACACCTCTCCCACACAGAGTAACAGTGTCTTCACCCGCTCACAAACTCATCAAATAATACGTTTGACGAGAAGTAAGTGGACTTCCCCAGTCAGAGTTTTGTGAGGAAGCTGTGTTGGATGAGTTTTGTTTTTAATCGGAGGACTGTGAATGTGCAGCATCCTGTACCTATGTGTGATAGGAACAGGAAAGCCAGTGTTTGCTGCATGTAGACAGCTAAATTGGGCCACACGCTGAAACTTCCTGCCTTACTTCCTGTTTGCAGCTGAGTGGACTGATATGCGGTCACAATAAAAGTGATTTTCTTTTGAGCACAGACTGAATTTAGGAGGAACGGCTGCACATTCTCACATGTCCAGTGAAGACAAGTGTGTGTACATGTCTGTAAAGTGTAATTTCTTTGAGAATCCAAATTAATTAAATACATTTCTCTCTCTCTCTCTCTCTCTCTCTCTCTCTCTCTATCTATCTATCTATCCACCTATCTATCTCTCATTAACTGAAATGGTGGTGCTGCATTCCATCATGTCCATCACACTGCCCCATCCTCCTCAAACTCATTAGCCTATTGTCAGTCTTCGGAGAAACACACACACAAAGTTTCTGTTAAAATCATTAACCTGATGTCACTCCCAGGTCCCTCACAGCAGTATAATTAGCATCCAAGGCCTCTGATTGGTCGACCCCTTGTTACCTGCCTGATTAAGCTGCAGCTCCGAGATTTAGCCATTGTCTCCTAACAGGCTAAGAATGGAACTTTCATTTCCCATACCCTCAAATATCTCTCACTCTATCTCTCTCTCTCTCTCTCTCTCTCTCTCTCTCTCTCTCTCTCTCTCTCAGACACACACATGTTCTGCACATGCTCCCCATTAGGATATTAACATGTGTCTGCCTGTATGTATGTACATGTTCATCTGTGTTTTAATGCATGTATGCATGCCTATGTCATGTCTATCTATTTGTCTGCCTGTCTATGTGTCCAGCTGTTTGTGTGTGAGCTGTTTGCACAGTCCCAATATACACAATATAAACACCTATCTGCATGTTCCTTACTTCCTACCTTCCTTCCTGCCTTCCTTCCTGCCTTCCTTCCGTCCTGCCTTCCGTCCTGCCTTCCTTTCTTTCTTTCTTTCTTTCTTTCTTCTGTGAATGTCTGTCTTTTTATGTGTGGGCCTGTGTGTCTCTCTGTGTGTGAATGTCTGTCTCTGAGTCTGTTTGTGCCTGTCTTTTCTCTATTTGTGAGTCTGTGTGTGGCTGTCTGTCTCTATCTGTGAGTCTGTGTGTGCATGTCTGTCTCTGAGTCTTTGTGTGCATGTCTGTCCCTAACCGGGGCTGTGTGTGGCTGTCTGTCTCTCTGTCTCTGAGTCTGTGTGTGCCTGTCTGTCTCTAACTAGGTCTGTGTGTGGCTGTCATTCCCTGAGTCTGTGTGTGCATGTCTGTTTCTGAGTCTGTGTGTGCATGTCTGTCTCTAACCGGGGCTGTGTGTGGCTGTCTGTCTCTCTGTCTCTGAGTCTGTGTGTGCATGTCTGTTTCTGAGTCTGCATGCCTGTGTGTGCATGCCTGTCTCTAACTGGGTCTGTGTGTGGCTGTCTGTCTCTCTGTCTCCGAGTCTGTGTCTGCCTGTCTGTCTCTAACTGGGTCTGTGTGTGCCTGTTTGTCTCTGAGTCTGTGCGTGCATGTCTCTTTCTAACTGTGAGTCTGTGTGTGCCTGCTGTCTCTCTGTCTCTGAGTCTGTGTGTGCCTTTCTGTCTCTCTGTCTCTGAGTCTGTGTGTGCCTGTCTGTTTTAAATCTGTGTGTGCCTGTTTATCTCAATCTGTGACCCTGTGTTTGGCTGTCTGTCTCTATCTCTGTGTGCCTGTCTGTCTCTCTGTCTCTGAGTCTGTGTGTGCCTGTCTTTCTCCATCTGTGAGTCTATGCATGCCTGTCTTTCTCTATCTTTGACTATGAGTCATTGTGTGGATCTCTCTCTCTCTCTCTCTCTCTCTCTCTCTGTCTGTCTGTCTGTCTGTCTGTCTGTCTGTCTGTCTGTCTGTCTGTCTGTCTCTATCTGTGACTCAGTGTATGCTTGTCTGTCTCTTTTCTATCTCAGTCTGTGAGTGTGTGGCTGTCAGTCTCAATGTCTGTGATTCCTGTGACTCGGTGTATGCCTGTCTGTGGGCCCACCAGTCTGTTGCAAATTAATATGTGTGTGTTTGCTTGTGTGTATATGTGTCTGCCTGTATGTCTTTTCTCTGTATGTATATTATTCCCTCTATCTGTCGCTTTATTTAAAAAAATAGCATGACAGATATTTGCTTTTTTTTTTTTTACTAAAGCGTGGGTACAAGCTTCTCTTTCTCTTGTTCTCTCTCTCTCTCTCTCTCTCTCTCTCTCTCTCTCTCTTTCTGTGAGTTAGTGAGACAGGTCACATGGTTCCGTGGCACACTAATTTCCTAATTATAGCTGCGCTGACCATAAATCCCAATTTAGCTGGTTATAAATGTACAATAAAATCTCAAACTGACACTTGGAGGGACACAGAGAGAGGGAGATGCAGCAGACGACTTCACTCTCTCACTTCCTGACTGATATCTTATTGCTTAGATATTCAATCCCCTGTAATGTTTCTTTTGCTCACACAAACACACAAACATACACACACACACACAAACACACAAACAGACACAGCAAGAAGTTTGATGTGTAATTTGCACAAAGAGTGATTGATTCCTACCGAAGCAGGAAACCTTATTTGGAGGCTGCCAGAGAAAAAAAAGAAGCGAGAGACAGAGTGAGTAAGAGGGAGAAAAAGAGAGCAAGAGAGAGAGAGAGAGAGAGAGAGAGAGAGA
>MU551640.1:703322-746699 GCA_024362625.1 Silurus asotus
TCAAACAACCGACCAACTAAAGTACAAACTAACCAACTAAACAACCTACCAGAGAACAAATCAAACAACCAACCAACCAAAGTACAAACTAACCGACTAAACAACCAACCAGAGAACCAACCAACCAACCAAAGTACAAACTAACTAACTAAACAACCAACCAGAGAACCAACCAACCAACCAACCAACCCACCAACCAAAGTACAAACTAACTGACTAAACAACCAACAAGAGAACAAACCAAACAACCAACCAACCAAAGTACAAACTAACCGACTAAACAACCAACCAAAGTACAAACCATCCAACCAACCAAAGTACAAACTAACCGACTAAACAAACAACCAGAGAACAAACCAAACAACCAAAGTACAAACTAACAAACTAAACAACCAACCAAAGTACAAACCAACCAACTAAACAACCAACCAGAGAGCAAAGCAAACAACCAATCAACAAAAGTAAAAGCGATTGAACCAACCAACCAACCAGAGAGTAAACCTACCAAACAGTGAACAAAATGAACAAACCAATCAACCAGAGAACAAACCAAACAACCAAAGAACAAACAATCCAGCCCAAACAAACAACCAACAAAACAGGTAATGAAAAAACAAAACAAAACAAATTAACCAACAAACCAAACACTAAATCAACTAATAAACCAAAAGACAGACAAGCAAACAAAACAGCCCACTTAATAAAAACTAAAAGCCAGATAACCAATAAAAAAACCCAATCAAAACTACTACATGAAAAAACAAATCAGGAACAAACACTGAAACAGTCACAATACTTAGGATGCAAAACGTACAACCACAAATCACAAAAGCAAATCTGTGGTAAAATTTTTTTTTTTTTTTAGCACAGTTACAGTGCATTAAGCGTTTACATCCTAATAAAATCCTAAATATAGATTACGCAATCGGTTGTTTGAGGTAGTATGTGAAGTAGTGTTGCTAGCTTAACTTAAAAATGTGTCAGTAAAACTAAATATACAACCAAATTTCATACTGATTAGCGTATGATTTTATTAAGCATTCGCCCACAACATTCTTTCCAGCTTGAAACTAAGCATTCGTTCCTGTTTCATTTGCATTCTTTCCTCTTGAAACTAAGAAAACCCCTGAACAGTACATACCCCGGAACACACTAGTGGGCATTCCACTCCCTTGTATTTGGCAATTTGCTGAATGTAAATACAAACTGCCCCTTAGAATCAACATGCTCATAGTCAAAAAAACAAAGATGTGAACACGTATATAGATGTAGTATGTGAAACACCTCCCACACTACCTCAGTATTCACACACAGACACACACACACAGACATTTGCTCAAGAAAAAAGAAAAAAAATGTGGCATAGTCTACACTAACACTGGCAAATTACAAGACCAACCCGTATTGCTTAAAATCCTTAACCACTTTTGAGAAGCAAGGAAGTGGACCTTCAAAGTGGATTAATCTCAAAGCCTGAACAAAAGAAAACAAAGCCTTTCTGCACTCCAAAATGTGGGATGAATTAATAAAAGAAATAATAATAAAATGGGTCACGTGTCGAGCAACTGTTCATGCCAAAGATTTCACCCGGGGGCAACACCTCACCTCAGGGGTGTGTGCCACAGGGAAGATCATTAACCCAACTTTCATGCAAAGTCCTCGCCTCTCTTGGCAAAGTGAAGCCCTTGTGACCTTGTTGCCATGGCAAACTCGTTTCCATGGTCGCACCTTTTTTCAAAGCCATCCAGATGATTTGAATTGTGGGCAAAATTAAACCGTGAGCGCTTTGGCTGTGAAGTTAGAAGGTGTATATTTACAAAAACAAGAGCTTTTAATATAATTTCTTAAGGACAAGCATGTTAGAGGCTTTTTCCGCTTTTTGCATTTTGTGATCGACTGAAAAACGGGTGGAAAAAATCGAGCAAACAAATCCGAGTCAAATCAAAGCTGCAATTATACTAGAAATGAAACGCCTGGGAATCACAGCGCAACCACTGGGAGTTTAAAATCAAAGAAATGTATAGATACTGTATACACGTTGCAAGTCAATTCTCTCTAATGCTTTATCCATGTTAGCGCAGGCGTTTTGTAGGCCTGCAACAACTAATCGATACAATCGGTAATAATCGGTAATAAAATTCGCTTTGTTGGCGAATGCCGTTATCGATTATTTGGGCTGTTTAAGTTACGGCTTAGCATGTAGGTAAGAAAACACAGCCGTTAGCAAAATAGTGCCGAGTGCAGGGTCAACCGGCAGCAGGAAAATAAACACACTGGTGTCACGGATGAAGGTGAAACATCAGCACGGTGAGCAGAAACTGTAAAATCCTCATCATGTTAAAATGGTACAGTTTTATAAAGTGCTATTGTGTAAACTGTTTGTTTGTAACTTCGGTACAGTCGCACTGGATCTGTTCTGTCGTCAGGTTGTCAGCATCAGGTTGCTCGTGACATGGTCACAATCAAAAAGCAGCAAATAACAGCAACAGTAAATGATCACGTTTTTAGTCACTGGTATGGTTTTCAGTGAATGATTACGCATTTGTACACCAGTATTTTTTCCTTTTTTTTTTTTTTTTTTTTTTTTGAGTCTGTTAGCTTGCTGCGTTTCTCCGTTCTATTCCCTTTTTATAACTTATCTGTTTTCAAATGTGATGTACTGCGACTTGACTGCGTTCAAATGCTTGTTTTCAATGTTTGTATATTCATTTATGCATATTTCATTTAATTATTATACAACATTCAATTAATTATATTCCAGATGTTTCTATCTTCACAACTAAACAGAATCAGAATCAGGTTTATTGGAAGAAAGGAATTTGTTTTTTTGGGTTTTTTTTTTAAGAATAGTTGTCAATTATTTAAAAACTAATATTAATAATTTTAATTTACAAAATGTACACCTTGCATAATCAATTTATTTTATTTTGTATTTTTTTTTACAGAAAGAAACAATCCTGCATGAGAGAATTTGTTTGAAGGAGAAATCCCCCCATGCATTCAACAAGTAGCCACAGTAAGCTTTAAAAACTAAATTAACATAGTTAAAATCAATATCTGGCTTTTGCATTTTTTAAAGTACACTTATATTTGTTATTATGGATATTTGTGTTCATCAGCCACAAGAGTGTTATGAAAGGCAGGTACTGATGTAGGTGAGGAGGCCTGGGGTGCAGTCAACGTTCCAATTCATCCCAAAGGAGTTCAGTAGTGCTGAGATCAGAGCTCTATAGCAGCCCACTCAAGATCTTCCTCTCCGAAGCATGTTAAGCATGTCTTCAAGGAGCTCACATTGTGCACAGGGGCATCACCATGCCGGAACAGGTTTGGGTCTCCTTGTTCAAGTAAAATGAAAATTTCCTCTTCCTACTGCCTCTAAAGACAATATACGATACACTTGCCCAAATAGTGCACGTTAAATGCTTCGACACGTCCAGTTTCGGAAAGAGATGTGTTAATATACGGAATAGAATCAAGGCTAAAAAGCTATTTCATGGGAAGGTAACCCTTATTAGCTAGCTGCCATGCGTATCACAACTTCCATAAGCATTAGCTTGTGTACAGCCCGGTGACTGCTGCGCTTTCACACATGCCATTCAGATACAGATAGGATTATTATATCACACGGACTGTCGCTCTACGCATGCCGAGACAAATAATAAACACGATTAAGGATTTCCAGTTTAACACCGAACCGAGAGTCCGTTTTGAGCTGGACATCACTGCACCACCTGGGAGGATGATCATTTAACACCAGCCTGTGATCAAGACGCTTTTTTGTGATCACAACATTTTAGTCCAAGGCCAAGACACTTTGTATGGATGATACACAGCAGTACTATGTCTTGCAAAGACAAATGCTAGGCTTCTACTGTTCTATTTTTAAAAAGTCACCCAAGCAGAATGCAATGAAAAAAAAAGAAAAAAGATAAAAAACACAGCGTGTTGGAGCTGGAATTATACAACTAGCCAGGACAATCACAGGATGGCAAACAGCAATGTTTTTAAAAAGCTCCAGGCTCTCACATCCACCTTTAAAAACGCCTGACATTCGAATTCAACAACACTGCTTAAAAAAAAAAAATTGTTAAAATAGTAGTAATAAAAAAAATTCTTGTGGATACATTTTGTTGCCGCTCCTGCTTTTCCTTTTACATTTTATTTTCTTACGCCTAAACATACACACGTACACAAGCACACACCCGTATAACCAGAGGTGCCAACATTGTTAATAGTCAGACCCTAAGTGCATTATGGGGGACAGGGTGGCTCTAGATGTACACTGTATTGCCAAAAGGTCAGTATGGTATGTGCCCAAATTGATCTTCTAATTCCCTTCATTTTCCTGGGAGGATGTTCCACTAGATTTTGAAGTCTGCCTGTGGACGTTTACGTTCATCAGCCACAAGGGTGTTAGATAAACCCGGGACAGGTTTGGGTTTCCAAGTTCGAGTGAACACAAATTTTTTTTAGACTGCATACAGACGTCCTATACAAGTGTGTGCCTCCAGCTGTGTGGTAACAGTTTGGAGAAAAAACAGTAAAGGTCAGGTGTCCCAATACTTTTGTCAACATAGTGATATATATGAACAAAGGCTTGACACCATTGCTTTTTAAACACCCCATTCTACTTAATTTCACTCCCATTTAATTTAATGTGCTTCTAGAAAGATGTTCCAGTCCCCTGGTGGTCTAGTGGTTAGGATGCGGCGCTCTCACCGCTGCGAACCAACCCCAGCCACTCTTAGTGCTGGTCCCAAGCCTGGATAAATGGGGAGGGTTGCGTTAGGAACGGCATCCAGCGTAAAAACGGGTCAAATCAAACATGCGGATGGTCTGCTGTTGCGCTCCCTAATGGGAGAACCCGAAAAGGTTTTCTAGAAAGATGTCCCACTAGATTTGGAGTGAGAATGTAGAGATGCATTTTTTAAGCATCCCATTCCATATTTAGTTCACATTTGCTGATATAATCCCCCCACGCTTCTGGGAAGATGTATCACCAGATTTTGGATTGTGCTTGTGGAGGATTTGTGCTCGTTCAGACACAAGGATGTTAGTTAAATCATGTACTGATGTGGGTGAGGTGAGGAGGCCTGGGGGTGCAGTCAGCGTTCACATTCATCCCAAAGGTGTCCAACCGGGTTGAGGTCAGAGCTCCAAAGCAGGACCCTCAAGATATTTCACTTCAACAGATTTGGGTCTCCAAGTTTACCTGAATAAAAACTATAATCCGTTCAAAGACGACTTTGTGGGCGTGTGTACACTGCTACAACACACTGAGTTCCAGCAAATCAGATTTATAGTTTTATGAACAGTCTTGAATTGAGTGCATGATGCTTTTATAAGAGCTGTTATCCAGGTTCTTCAGGCATCATTAAGAACACTGTGAGCTAAAAGTACAGTGTGATGGCTATTTAATATCAAACAGCAAAATAACCAACAAAATTCGGCCCGCCCACTTGTTCTCGCTCATAAGCTCGCGTGTCAAAGGTTCGCCTGGATAAAGTCGGCGAGACGAGGCGAGATGTGAAAGTAATCGCTCTTGGGCACAAAGGCGTCTTTCATGTCCAGCGCTGAATTGGATTGTTCCGCCGGGTCGAGCTTGTTTAGCTGCGAAAGCAGAAATAACGTCTTTTTCGAGGGCCTCCCGTATTGCTGTAGCGAACGGGGTCAGAATTCATAAACGCTGCGGCTACAGCGGAGATGTTGGCACCTCTGCTTTACATAAGCAAACACAAGCGTTTGACCTTTTCGGCTCTGCTGTGCTCAAAGGCAGTATTTGCCACCTGCATGCAGATCAGCGGCGTTTAAATATCAGTCGGACTCTGCGGCTGGGAGTCGTGCCAAGCCTGAGTCTCTCTTACACACACACACACACACACGCACGCACGCACACTAACCCATGCCAACAGGTTGGCCTTGCTTCTGAGAGATGTGAACTGATTGACGGTTGGCACGTTAGGCCCGGAGCCTGCACTCGAGCCAACCTGGTATTCGGTGGTGCCAAAAACAGGCTAGAAAGTTCACAATGAAATAAAAGGACATGCCAGGTTCACACCTACACGCTGCATCTTACCCTGAGTGGATCTAAACAAGCGTCCAATGTTTTTATCGCCGGTTTATCTGTCTGCCAGGGAGAGACAGAGGCAGAGAGAGGAAGTTTGATGGTAAAGCGCATGGCTGTAACTTTGTAATTGGCACACTCTTATCTTTTAATTAAATGTCTCAATTCTATTGGAGGGTATTTTCTTTTTCTTTCTTTTTTTTTCCCCTTCGAATGAGCCGGAAAGGATGGAAAAGCTGTCTGGTAATTAAGTAGTGGGAGAAAAAGTAAACACATTTCATGGATCGCTGTTTGTGTTTTGCTCGGGAAGCCTGAAACACTCCCATCACACACACACGAAATAAAGATTTGATGTGATTTAATTTGACTTTATGAGGACCATAAATATTAATGTAGATTATTAATTTTACAGTACACCTAAATTTGGCCCTACTTATAACCTCAACAGTCAAAAAGAAACATTTCGTTTTGTACTTGAAAGCTGCAGATTTACTTTAATACTTGTGGGGACCTGAGAAATGACAAATGTCACATTTTTAAGTCGTTGTGGGGACATTCTGTGTTTAGCACTACATAAAAACATTCTTTCTCACACAAGCAATCTTATAACAAGGACACACACACAGAAACACACACACACAGAAACACACACACAGAAACACACACACACAAACTTCAATCATGCTATGGGCCTCAGATAATATAGCGCTTCATCAGGCTGAGGTCATGGTCCATGCTCACACAGCTAAGTCAATCACAAGTACTGATCCAATCAATATACAAGTGGTGTCTCTCTCTTTTACACACACACACACACACACACACACACACACACACACACACACACACACACGCGCGTACCCTTCAAGACGAACGTCGGGGAGTGAACGGTTGAGTGCGATCATCTCGCTGGCCATCAGATTGAACTGGTTGATCTTAAACATCTCCTTCATCTTCTCCTGCTGCTCTTTGGGAATCACAACTGGCTTTCCCATTTCACCCGGACCTTCGTGATGCCTCGGGACCACCTCTGAAAGAAACCAAATCATGAGCAAATTATTATTAATATTATTGTAACATAAAAACCTGGCTCACAAAACACAAGGACAAACAATGTCAGTGTAATGGAGCATGTGCACTAGAAATAAGTGTGTTCGTGTGTGTGTGTGTGTGTGTGTGTGTGTGTGTGTGTGTGTGTGTGTGTGTGTGTGTGTGTGTGTTGTGGGATTAGTTTTGTTCTGGCCTGCTACAGTTTGTAACATGGGTCATTAACTTCCAGATCGCAGATAAAATGAGGACTGAAGCAAACATTTTGAGAAGCTCGTAAACAAAACGAAAAAAGCTGTCCATCGCTCAACGATTCCGTGAAGCAGTGCCGCTTCTGCAGCTGATTCTGTTCTGCTGTTAAACCAATCGCATGCTAAGCAAAAATGTAGCTAAAGACAACTAATCGGGCAAAAAAAAAGCAGCTCCAATGTGATCAGGAAAATGCTTTCACGTCAATTCACAGACTTTTTATTATATTTCCCTTCTCCCTTTCTACTAAATGATCAGCAAAAAACAGATGTTCAAAAAACAAAAAAAAAAAAGTCCTTTATTCTCATATTAAAAAACACCAGACATTTCTCATCTGTTCAAAGCACTGTTATGAAACACTTCAAACCTTCTACTTCAATAAAGTCAAATTGAGTCTCTAATGCTAGTTGCAGTGTAAATTGGGGTGGGGTTAATAAATTGAATGATATACTGTTTTATTTTTTTATTTTTTTGGTTTTACATTATTTGCAATAACTAACTAACAGCTGTGGGACAATATTACCGTATTATCCGGACTATAAGCCGCTACTTTTTTTCCCACGCTTTGAACCTCGCGGCTTAAACAACGAAAGCTGCAAATTTATAGATTTTTCCCGGTTTCACAAGCTTCATGCCCCCAAAAACCTGAGCCTTGTAACATTAGACCAATGAAATTGCAGAACGGTTTCAGGTGAACCAATAAAATACTTTATAATAAATCGTGCTTCCACTGAATCATTTGTCACGCTAAAAACAACCGGGCAAGAAAAAACACTTCACTTGTGTTCTGTGCTGCATGGCATCGGGAGAAAAGCCTCCACCGATGGTGATTTTTAAACACACGACGATACCAAAAGAGAAATAGTTGTGAAAGGAAGGGGGAAGACAGTGAACAATGACTTTCTTGGTAGGCTACTGTTTTGTTACAAGCCATGTAACAGACACTGTCTTTCATTAAAGCCTGTGTAACATTCACTTGTTTCAATGTAGGAACCTGCAGCTTATAGACAGATGAGGCGTATTTATGATCAAAATAAATAAAAAACTATTTAATTCAGGCTTATATTTAGGTGCGCTTAATAGTTCGGAAATTACAGTAAATGAAATTTAATGAATAGAATATTTGTACAAATTCTTTTTTGTTTGTTTCTACATTTACTTACTTTTCAGGTCTAATATATCACTTTACACATAAAAAAGTTTTGCATTTTAATGGTGTATTTCTAAAGGTACAGTACAAATTCTTTTTATAAATAAATCACACACTTTTGCTCAGTATTTGATAAATGTAGAGAATTTATTTGTTGCCCAGTAAATTAATTCTATTTCCAAACAGCACTTACCAATGAAGATCAAATACTGTAGTTACTACACATAACATACAGATTTGATACTGTCCTTACAATTGAAGACCTTTTGCCCAAACAATAATGATCAATAATTATAGGGAAACATTCTCTATATGGAGAAAAGTATTGACTTTTCCAACCATATGTGGTTCTTTCCAAACTGTTACCACAAAGTTGGAGACTTTATTTATTTATTTGATAATTATTTAGATTCTCTGAATGCAGTAGAATTCATTTTCCCTTCACTTGAACTAGGAGTCCCAAACCTGTTCCAGCATGACAATGCATCTGTGCACAAAGCTCCATGAAGGTATGGTTTACATGGGTTAGAGTGGAAGATCTTTAGTGAATGCACCCAAGGCCTCTTTACTCTTTACTATATCAGTTTTGGAGAGTTTGGTACTTTTTTGGAAACACTTGTGGCTGAATGAGCACAAATCTTCACGATTACACTCCAAAATCTTCCCAGAAGAGTGGAGCTTATATTAACAGTAAATTGGGACTGAATGTGGAATGTGATGTGTCCAGGTGTCCAAAAGGTTTGCCTATATAGTGTAAATGTAACCGAAAGACTTCAACACTAACAGTTGAGTTGTATATTGTAGTTAGCCTTGTTAAAAAAAATAAATTGTGGCCTCTGCTGTAGCTAATTCCACAAACGCATTAATAATGCATAATGCATGTGCTGGGATATTATGGGATGCGTATATCAGGTCTGCTGCAGACACCGGCGTCATGGTTGGGAAGTGTAAAACTTTGAGATAGTGCGTTCTGGTGAAGGATCAGACTCGGGTCGGACGGGCTGCGAGTCAAGCGTAGCTGTTATCGCAAGGCTTCGCGCTGTGATTAGGTTGCTCATGGGTAAAAAAATAATAATTAGAGTGGAAATGCAGCCTGTAGAATGAAATCGACTGGATGTGGAAAAGGGCTGCAGTGAAATCAGCTCGCGTTACTGAATGCGGGGTAGAAAGTGAGGCGGGGGTTTGGGTTTGTGAGCAGATCGATGTGTCTGTGTGTATCTGTGTGCACGCAGCAGCGTAGGCCATGCCAAAAACATCTGAGAGCGAAAAAGGGAAAATGCTGGAAAATGTGCCATGTGCCGAAAACACTGGATGAACTGAACATTTTCAGGAAAATAATTGGAAGATGTCTTCGCTTTAATAATCAAATAATCTTTCATGTTTGGGGCTCATCAGGGAAAAAAAGACTGGGGTGTGTGTGTGTGTGTGTGTGTGTGTGTGTGTGTGTGTGTGTGTGTGCACTAATCTTTAATGATTACTTAAAGCCAATTGAATGCTTTAGTGAGATTAAGGTCAGATTTTTAGCAATGACAAATGGATTATTTCTTCGGCAGCATGGTAATGTCTCCGCCTCTTTAATCCTGAGTGTCTTTATGCTGTGTACAATTGTGTGTGTGTGTGTGTGTGTGTGTGTGTGTGTGTGCGTGTGTGTATGTGTGTGTGTGTGAGAGAGAGAGAGAGAGAGAGAGAGAGAGAGAGAGAGAGAGAGAGATTACTTTTAAGCATTGGGCATAAATGTAGTGTATTTGACCTCAAAACAAGCATATAAAAAACACTGTGGAAAAAAAACGGAGAATTTGAAGAAATTGTAACGCAGCACGTTGAACAAATAAATCAGAAAGCAATCGCATCTTCATCAGCTTAGGAACATAAACAGCTTCAGCCTGAGTTGTTGTTTGTGATTGTGTTTCCCTGTGGTCAGTGTGTGTCTAAACCAGAGATTCCCAAACTAGGACCTGCCATATACAGTGTGAGATGAGGGGAAAAAATGGCATTTGGAAGAACTTAAAAATAAAATAAGGATCAACTTCATGTCCCTCATTAGAGGTCAATTAATATCTGTATTAGGCATTAAACTCAACTGTACAATCCATTGGATTGTTTCTTATTGTATATTGTAGGGCTGTAACAATTCCTTAATTAATTCCATAACAAAAATTCGATGCTTCTTCTAGTCCATTTAATTGCCAACGGAGCACTGCGTTTCCCCACTGACTATTATTACTGACGCACCACTAAACCCGCACCCTCTCATCTGCTAAAGACCTTTTACACTTGCACCATTGAGAGCATCCTGACAGGTAGTATCACTTCCTGGTTTGGGAACAGTAACATGCAGGACAGAGGAGTCCTCCAGAGAGTGGTTCAGTCAGCTGATCGTATCATCCGGACCGAACTCCCTGACCTGCAGGACATCTACAGCAAGCAGTCCTGGACCAGGGCCAGGACAATACTGAAGGACCTTAGTCATTGCAACAATGGACTATTTTCTATGTTGCGTTCAGGGAAGCACTTCCGCTTCTTAAAAGCAAACACAGAGAGAATGAGGAGGAGCTTCTTCCAGCAGGCCATTCGGAGTTTAAACCAGGAAACAGCCATGATCTAGTAATGGACCTCCATCTCTACATCTTTACTTATTTCTGCACAACTTTTTTGGCACTATTATGACACCTAAACTCTTGACTGTTACTTCAACTCTGGACTTGCACAGGCTTCCATAGGTTTAAGACCAAAGAAAGTTTTGGATCATTTCAAACTAAAACATAAAGCAAACACCATACAGTGTGCTTACCTTTTATTTTTTGTCAAAAGTAATCTAAAATGTATTTTTATTTTTATATGTATATTTGTATTTAAATTTTTATGTAATATGGCTATTAAATGCACTAAATTGGTTTAGTTTTTACAGATATTCTTGTGTAATTTTTTTGCAATACATTTTCCAAAAAAAGGAAACAAATTACTTGTTTATTTGAAGAGGCCCGTCTTATTTTCTCTTGTATATTTAGTGTTGCTCTTAATTAAAAAAAAAATATTTTTTGATAATGATGAAATATTTGATTTGGGGCCAAACATATATTTGATGTTTGGCACGTCACCGGAAAAGGTTTGGGCACCTCCACTAAGTAAGTAATGTAAGTCAGTTTGATAGTAAGTAATTAATTAAGTACAGTAAGTGAAGTAATTAATTAAGGCAAGTACGTAAAGTAATTAAATAAAGTAAGTAATTAAGTAATGTGAGTAATTAAGTAAAGTAAGTAATCAACTTAAGTAAGTGAAGTAAGTAATTAAGTAAAGTAAGTAAAGTAAGTAATTAAGTAAAGTAAGTAATTAAGTAAATTAAGTAATCAAGTTAAGGAAGTAAAGATAATAATTAAGTAATTACGGAAAGTAAGTAAAGTAAGTAAAGTAAGCAATTAAGTAAAGTAAGTGATTAAGTTAGTAATTAAGTAAAGTAAGTAATCAAGTTAAGTAAGTAATGTAAGTAATTAAGTAAAGTAAGTAAAGTAAGTAATTAAGTAAGTAATTAAGTAAAGTAAGTAATCAAGATAAGTAAGTAATGTGAGTAATTAAGTAAAGTAAGTAAAGTAAGTAATTAAGTAAAGTAAGTAATCAAGTTAAGTAAGTAATGTAAGTAATTAAGTAAAGTAAGTAATTAAGTAAAGTAGGTAATCAAGTTAAGTAAGTAATGTGAGTAATTAAGTAAAGTAAGTAATTAAGTAAAGTAAGTAATCAAGTTAAGTAAGTAATGTGAGTAATTAAGTAAAGTAAGTAAAGTAAGTAATTAAGTAAAGTAAGTAAAGTAATTAAGTAAAGTAAGTAATTAAGAAAAGTAAGTAATTAAGTAATGTAAGTAAGTAATTGAGTAAAGTAAGTAATTAAGTAAAATAAGTAAAGTAAGTAATTAAGTAATGTGAGTAAGTAATTAAGTAAAGTAATGTAAGTCAGTTTGTTTTGTAAGTCAGTTTTGTACGTAAATTAGTAAATGTAATAAGTTAGTTAGTTTCTTTATTTCTCTCTCTCTCTCTCTCTCTCTCTCTCTCTTTCTTTCTTTTTCTTCCTTTCGACTGAAAGCATCACAGTGCGTCGGGTAAAGACTTGCCGTGTGAATCGAGATTAAAAGCAAAAAGCTTTTCTTTAAGTAAGCACACAAACATGTCAGAAGTGTATCTAATCAGACAATGAGAGAATTTGTTCTACAAAGCCAGACTAGTAGGTTGGTTTACATGTTGACAAATCGAATGGAAAGGATTAAAATCTCTAGCTGAGACAGATTTCAAAATTCAATAATGTAGCTGAGGCAGAGGAACTGTCAGAGCCAGGATTCCAAAATCAAAGGAGACGTTACTATTACCATCTTTAACATTAAAGAACTTGCTCTGCGCTAAACACTCTTAAATATGGTATCATGCTGTGGTTCAACTACAATAGCAACCATGTTTATGCCTGGCTAATGCACTTCATGGGCAACCAGAAGCGCACCCGGTGAGCTAGTAAATAAGTATATCATTTGTCCTCCACTTGAGAATCAATCCATAAATGCCAAATCCAACAACCTGTAGACACTGTATTTTCGTTGTAGTTTGGATTTCCTGGAGCATTTCAGCCACACAGAGCCAATTAGCTGACTCAGCCATCCAACATGCTGGAAAAGACTAAAAATGTGCTGCATCTGGTGCGACTCGAAGGCTAGAATGAAGTCCCAAAGGGAGTCAGCACTTTACCACAAACTACAAATCATCAGATAATAGATAATAGCATTTACAGTTATCCAGGCATACTTTCATCCTCTACAATCCTCCGCCAAATTCATCCATTACAGGGTGTAGTGCCTTCCACAGACTGTGCGATTTCAGCAATCTTATAAGATCATTACGGATCACACTGTGTGCCATAAATCTATTACCTTTGGGTACATAGACTTTATGACGAGGACAACTACCGAATCGTAAACTGCAACACAAGCTACATTATCTTGAGCAATTTGTATAGAGTGTCATCAGCTTAGGCTATTGGTATAGAGTGCCACCAGCATATGATGCAATGTGATGACGCACTAACCAATACCACATGCTGATGGCGCTCTATACCAATAACACATGCTGATGGCGCTCTATACCAATAGCACATGCTGATGGCGCTCTATACCAATAACACATGCTGATGGCGCTCTATACCAATAGCACATGCTGATAGCGCTCTATACCAATAGCACATGCTGATGGCGCTCTATACCAATAGCACATGCTGATGGCGCTCTATACCAAAAGCACATGCCGATAGCGTTCTATACCAATAGCACATGCCGATAGCGTTCTATACCAATAGCACATGCCGATGGCGCTCTATACCAATAGCACATGCTGATGGCGCTCTATACCAGTAGCACATGCCGATGTCGCTCTATACCAATAGCACATGCCGATGGCGCTCTATACCGATAACACATGCCGATGGCGCTCTATACCGATAACACATGCCGATGGCGCTCTATACCGATAACACATGCCGATGGCACTCTATACCGATAGCACATGCCGAAGGCGCTCTATACCGATAGCACATGCCGAAGGCGCTCTATACCGATAGCACATGCCGAAGGCGCTCTATACCAGTAGCACATGCCGAAGGCGCTCTATACCAGTAGCACATGTCGATGTCGATCTATACCAGTAGCACATGCCGATGGCGCTCTATACCAATAGCACATGCCGATGGCGCTCTATACCGATAACACATGCCGATGGCGCTCTATACCGATAACACATGCCGATGGCGCTCTATACCAGTAGCACATGCTGATGGCGCTCTATACCAGTAGCACATGCTGATAGCGCTCTATACCAGTAGCACATGCTGATAGCGCTCTATACCAGTAGCACATGCTGATAGCGCTCTATACCAGTAGCACATGCTAATAGCGCTCTATACCAGTAGCACATGCTAATAGCGCTCTATACCAGTAGCACATGCTAATAGCGCTCTATACCAGTAGCACATGCTAATAGCGCTCTATACCAGTAGCACATGCTAATAGCGCTCTATACCAGTAGCACATGCTAATAGCGCTCTATACCAGTAGCACATGCTAATAGCGCTCTATACCAGTAGCACATGCTGATAGCGCTCTATACCAGTAGCACATGCTGATAGCGCTCTATACCAGTAGCACATGCTGATAGCGCTCTATACCAGTAGCACATGCTGATAGCGCTCTATACCAGTAGCACATGCTGATAGCGCTCTATACCAGTAGCACATGCTGATAGCGCTCTATACCAGTAGCACATGCTGATAGCGCTCTATACCAGTAGCACATGCTGATAGCGCTCTATACCAGTAGCACATGCTGATAGCGCTCTATACCAGTAGCACATGCTGATAGCGCTCTATACCAGTAGCACATGCTGATAGCGCTCTATACCAGTAGCACATGCTGATAGCGCTCTATACCAGTAGCACATGCTGATAGCGCTCTATACCAGTAGCACATGCTGATAGCGCTCTATACCAGTAGCACATGCTGATAGCGCTCTATACCAGTAGCACATGCTGATAGCGCTCTATACCAGTAGCACATGCTGATAGCGCTCTATACCAGTAGCACATGCTGATAGCGCTCTATACCAGTAGCACATGCTGATAGCGCTCTATACCAGTAGCACATGCTGATGGCGCTCTATACCAAAAGCACATGCCGATAGCGTTCTATACCAATAGCACATGCCGATAGCGTTCTATACCAATAGCACATGCTGATGGCGTTCTATACCAATAGCACATGCCGATGGCGCTCTATACCAGTAGCACATGTCGATGTCGATCTATACCAGTAGCACATGCTGATAGCGCTCTATACCAGTAGCACATGCTGATGGCGCTCTATACCAGTAGCACATGCTGATGGCGCTCTATACCAGTAGCACATTCTGATAGCGCTCTATACCAGTAGCACATTCTGATAGCGCTCTATACCAGTAGCACATGCTAATAGCGCTCTATACCAGTAGCACATGCTGATAGCGCTCTAGACCAGTAGCACATGCTGATGGCGCTTTTGAATAGTTTAGTTTAGAATAGTCAGAAACGTTTTCCAAATAACAGAAAAAAAACTAGATTTCCAGGGAAACTGGCAGGGTTAAGTGAGAGGAAAGAAAAAGCTTTGTTGCTCGAGTTACCTGGCTAACAACATAGCATCTGCATTGTCTTGACGAGGATATAGACAAGATTTCAGCTTTGATAAGGATGCCTTAAACCCTTCAAAAGAGTCACATCGTATCTGTACGAAAAATATACTGTGACTACAGCTGGTAGCTGATAAATGCTAATTATGGTCTGGTTGTTGTATCGTATTAAGTATGAACCTGTTTTGGGGAAAAAATAAAAAATATATATATATTTTTTTTTATTATTCCTGTTGTGAGTGTGCATCATTACTGAAACAGAGTGAGCTGACGGTAGTATTTTGCGTGGAAGGAAATGAAAAAAGTCTTACGAAAGACAATGTTTGAGATTTATTTATTTATTTATTTATTTATTTATATTATCTTCCCAAAAGTTACAGACGAAAAAAGAATGACATAAATGATCAGATATATTTATTACAAAAATGTATATATATAAAACAAAACATTTTCAACTGCCTGCCAAAAGGTCTATTATTCAGGAAGTGAGATCTTTAAATACTTTAGTTAGGGATGTTGGTCTGACCTTCAGAAACTATGACACCAAACATTTCCAGCTTTATGTGGTTCTTTTCCGAATTGTTACCACAAAGTTGGAGGCACACGGTTTTATAAGACCTATGCATGCGGCAGGAGACCAAAACCTGCTCCAGCATGACAGTGCTCCTGTGCACAAAGCCAGCTACGTGAACATCAGGTGTGCATGGGCTGGTGTGAAAGATCTTGAGTGGCCTGTAATAAAGATCTCACCTGAACCCCACTGAACGTCTTTGAGAATAGTCTAAACGCTGACTGTTGATTTCTGTAAAGCTGCTTTGAGACAAGCGGTATAGAAATAAACTTGACTTGACTGCACCTCCTGTCGCTGCACCAACATCTGACCTAATACTTACACATTTGGGGTTAAATGATCACTACAACCACACATAAATCGAGCACCTTCCCAGAAGAGTGGAGGTTATTCGAACAGCAGATGGGGATTAAATGTGCAATGGCATCCCATTCAAAAAGCGCATACCAATCTTACGTCCCTAATGTCAGCTTGTGAACAGTGCTATAGCACTCCCTCTGAAGTGTTCTCCTTTCTGCTTTTTGTTCTAATAAGGCTTTAAATTGCGACCAAGAAGCCTGGAAAAGAGAGCAGTAAGTGTTTTTTGTTGTTTTTGCTTTTTAACAGAGGGACTAAAGATAACTAAGAGACAAACAAGTGAACCTTAATGACCACTTTAAAGTGTTATTTTATATACCGTATCTAATTACAAGGTTGCGTTGTATTCCTGTCAAAATCATCAAAGTAAAATTTAAAATTTTATGCTTTTTTTTTTGTTGCTCTGTAATCAGTACTGTACTGCTAAAAAAAAACGAAACAAACAAAAAGACTTGCTCGCTACTCGTCAGTTTCATTACTGCATTAGTCGCTGAACCCACCAGGTCCCAAAGCAGCATAAAGCAATCGCAGATGATCATTAAATGATGATTAAGGATTAATTCAAAACAGCAATAATTAGAGAAAAATCCACAGCAGTCTGCTGCCCAGTCCTGTGTTTTCCTTTCCTGGGAAACTAATTAACCAGGCTCGAAGTAGTAGCTAACCCAATTTCACCCAAGAGCATCTAATGCACTAGTTGGATAGTTAAGTACATTAACAGAGAGATGAGCATGGAGGAAATGGGTACGGGCTGAAATCATTGCGTGGCTGCACTTCTTCCTCCTGATAATCACATCCTCAACACAGCGCACCTCTGCGGTTGATATTTCAACACTTCTCGTTTGCGTCTATATTTTTCGCTGACGTGCGTCTAACCGCGAGGAAACAGCGAGCTATAATGGCGGTCGCGACTGGTGCTGTAAGGTACTTTACCCGCGTTTAGCTCCTGTTTCTAAAATGATCGCCTCGCACACATGCTCAATTACATAAAAAGTGTGTGTGGTGTTGGGCCATTGCTACTGATTTCTAAAATAGGTTTCATGCTAAGAACGGTGGTGTGAAATGGTTACTTCTAAAGACATAAAAGCCACATCTACTGCTGGTTTAGGGTTATCATAAGACACACCACACCCATCAGGTTTAAAAAAGGTTGCAGGATCAAGCTGATCAGCCCAGGAGAACTCGGATTTTGTGCTCGATTTGGACCTTCTCTTGTGCGGCTTGCGGAAAGTTGCGATTTAGTGTTGCAGAAACGATTGCGATCTCATCAAGGCTCATTTTGCTGGACTGCCACCAACTGCACAGTACTTCATGCTAATGTGAACAGGCAGGATGTTCGAGTTGGCTCGGGCTGCTCTGTCTTCCATCCTAATGCTTCGGTGCCTATGGAGCTGCGGGCGTGCCAAGGAATTCGGGTGCGCTGAATTATGAGCTCACATTGGCATAGTGAGGTCCCTCAGTTCTCGAGTGTGTGAGTAATCCGTGTTCCAGACAACATGGCCTCCTTATTAAAAGTCAGAGAGACGTTTATTTTTTCGCACTCTGTGTCCCGTGTCCTGAAAAAAACGCTGTGACATGAAGTGTGCTGTATATGCAATCGTTCCTAATGTTGAAAGACTGGGAGCCTGGATGTTGATCTAAGAATCCTGTAAACAGGATCACAAATGCTAAAAACCCATTAAGGCAAATGTATTGGCACCACAGTTTATGTAAAGTCTGTATCTGACATTTATACTATTAGAATTATTAGTCAAATAGCCTCATTTCCTTGTTGCTAGGGTGGTACTTTCAGCTTTTACTTACATTTATTTTCCCCCTCTAATCATGTACACAGTGTGCCTCAAAAATCTAAGGTGCAGTGATCAGGCATTACATTATGACCAACTGCCTAATATTGTGTTATTGAGCATCAACAGCAGTAACTTCTTCAGCAGTTTGAGCAACAGCAGGTTCTCTTTTGGATTGGACCATGTGGACCAACCCTTCAATAACCCCCCAATTAAAAGGTAAAAGATATAAAATGAGAAACTTTTCAGAAAACCAAATCAGCAACAAGTCAACGTAGACTTGCTTTCGACAAATAATAAACAATTCAAAAAGTTTTCTGGATTACAGGCACAGTTGGAGAGAAACAAGCAGCTTCTACTCACATGCAAACAGGGTTTCTGCAGGTTTCCCCCAGTCAAATCTTTTGAAACCAATAAAAATTTAATTTAAGACCTACTGTATATCACAACATCAAAAACACACAAATATGGTGTTAGCAATGGGACTTAATCAAACCCTAAATTACTTTTTTCAAGCCAAGTAGCGCTAAACTTGCACTTCGACATAACTGATAAATAAAATCTGTTATAAAATACGTCGGTGGTACAAACCTATAGAGATTTGCACCAATAACAGAAAGCTGATTGGCTGTTACATGCTGGTCTCTTTTGTAGTCAGATAACAGTGAATTATATTTAGACTATGGAAAGAACGCACACTATGGAAACTATCAAACAAACAAAAACATTGTGCTGCAAGACCATTTCAATGAGCATTAGAGCTCGGGTTACATGGACATCTGAAAATTAAGTCCCGGGTTAAATTATTGAAGACCTAGAGCAGCAAATGTAAGACTTTTTAAAGCCTACAATTTAGATTCTTAAATTGACTGTTTAAGACCCAGCGAACATCTGGAGACAAATCAGAAGACACCAGACAGTTGTAGTCCACTAGACAATCGATTTTCTGTACTTGGTGGAAACCAGTGTGGTGTACGGCTTCTGTAGCTGTATCTTCATGTTAGCATCTTCTGAGATGCTTTTCTGCTCAGCATGGTTTATTTGCGTTACCATGGCCTGAGCATTGGTACAGGGGTATCATTTTCATTGGGCAGGTTTTTTTTCTTAAACAATCCTAATTCGAATAAAATCATACAGGATTTACTATCAAATGCTGCTCAAAGGATCCCATTTTGACTCACAGTAGGTCTTGACTTTGTAATAGATTTGGACAGCAGGTCCTGCGAATAGCAGAGGTAATATAACTGGAAGATATTACACGGATACGTCTTCTCTCCCATGCAGGATGAAAACTGGTTTGGCCTTTCCATGGTAGCAGAGGAACTCTGCCAATTAGCAGCAAGTTCTTTTTTTTACTCGATTTTTGGGCCAATCAATTTGTTTTTCCTCTCACTTCTATTGTGCTGGAGGGACCACATGGAATTATCCTCCATAATTCCTTTGCAAATCTGACACTTTTCTGGAGCTGGGACTCCACCGATACACTGCTACATAATATTTCATCAATACTGTACTTGATTCATGTTCGTTCTGCCTCACCGTGTGTATCCCAAGCTTAAGTCAAGTCAAGTTTATTTCTATAGCACTTTTCACAGCGGACGTTGTCTAAAAAGCAGCTTTACAGAATTTAACAGTTAAGGTGAACGATGTGTATTTATCCCTGATGAGCAGCCACGGCGACTGTGGCGAGAAAAAACTCCCTATAGATGTTATGAGAAAGAAACCATGAGAGGAACCAAACTCAAAAGGGGAACCCATCCTCATTTGTACTCATCCTGCAGTGTGTAAGGGATAATAATCACATGTATATAAGTACATTGTGTATTCCCAGCCTTTGCCATGACACTCCAAATTGAGCTCAGGTGCATCTCGTTTCCACTAATCAACCTTAATATGTTTCTACAACTTGATTGGAGACCAACTGTGGTAAATTCAGTTGATTGGACATGATTAGGAAAGGCGCACACCTGTCTATAGAAGGCTCCACAGTTAACAGTGCATGTCAGAGCACAAACCAAGCCAATGAAGTCCAAGGAATTGTCTGTAGACATTTTTTGCCAAAAGACACCTGAAGGACTCTCAGACTATGAGAAACAAAGATTGAACTCTTTGGCCTGAATACCAGGTTTCATGTCTGGAGAAAACCAGGCACCACTTATCACCTGGCCAATACCATCCCTGCAGAGAAGCATGGTGGTGGCAGCATCATGCTGTGAGGATGTTTTTCAGCGGCAGAAACCGAGAGACTGGTCAGGATCGAGGAAAAGATAAATGCAACAATGTACAGAGACGTCCTTGATGAAACCCTGCTCTAGAGTGCTCTGGACCAACTCAAAACGACTTGAGGCTGCAATTGGTGCCAAAGTTGCTTCAACAAAGTATTTTTTTTTTTTTTTTTTTTTTGAGGAAAATAATGAATTGACCCCATTTGGATTAAAGCTTTAACATAACAAAATGTGGAAAACGTGAAGCGCTGTGAATACTTCCGGCTGCACTGTATAATTTTTGTCATTAAACTTTTGCTTAATCAACTCAGCTAACATGAAAAGACTCTGATGTTACTTTTTGCACACCGATTAATTAATAGAATGATATAAATTAATCAAACACTGATTGATATGAATTCAAATGAGCCCAAAATCTTTTCAACGACTTAAAAATAAAAAATAATCATGCAAATAAGGTCACAGGTGCTGTGGCAAGTTGAAGTCAGGATTTTCTTCTATTATTTATTCCTCTCAAAATGTTTGGCTTGCTGTTGAACTGAAGCTGAAATGTATGTCGGTGCTGAGAGGATACCACCAATCAAAACGAGTTCAAAACTGAGCGCGCGCTCTACCCTGATTGGTGGCTCGCTGAAAGCTTGATCGTTTTTATCCACTCGTAAATAAATACGATGACTAATTAAGGGAAATGTAGTTAAATAAAAAGTAAAATATTTGACTTTGAAATGTAGTGAAGTTAAAGTAAAAGTCTCTCCAAATGCAAATGGAAACTAACGTGCATATACCTGAAAAAGCTACTTAAGTACAGTAACAAATTACAGTCCACCACTAATGGTAGATTAGTTGTCCTTGTACTGTGGCTTTGAAGGTCATAAGTCCAAATCAAAGCCACACCATGCTGCTACTCTTGGGCCCCTGTGTAAGGCCCCCAACCCCCACAGCTGCTCTGTTGAATGAGATGCATACAAGTCGCTCCAGATAAGGGCCTCTGCCGTAAATGCAATGTAAATGCAATGATATACGCACCTTCTCTCCCTGGGAGTCCTCTTTCTTTCTTTTCGTCGCACTTGTTACACTCGCTGAAATAGAGAAGGATGAACATATCCAGCATCACCCAAACCAGAGACGTCGCCAGGACCACTTTACAGTACGCAAACTTCCTCATCTTCACACCTGTGGGGTAAAACAAATACCAGGGAAGCGTTAGAAATGCTCGATTAACCTTTCCGGGTGTTTCCCGAAGCTTGGAGCTGGGAAGTCCCAGTGCATCCTGCTGTCCCATCATGCCACTGTTGGATGATTATCAAAACTGTTTCAATAAAACAATTTATAAAATAAGAATCAGCAGCTATGCTGTGATGAGAAGTGATTGTGAATGCTGGTCAAACGATAAAGCTGGGGCTTTAGAAGGAACGGAAAACACAACCTGCACGCAAAAAAACGTCCGTCTCGGCGCTTTGATCACGAGCTGCGTGAGGCTGATTATCCACTCGTTCTGAATCGCTGGGCGCGTGTGCGTTCCGAGCGGAGGGGGAAAAAAGAGTCGTGTTGCGTTCGGGTGAAAAAGAAAATATAATCTGAGCTGTTCGTAAAAAGCTCACGCTCAGGAACAGGACAAAAAAAGAAGAAAGAAAAAACAGCCATAAATCACAGTCTGGGGGTTTTTCATCTCCAAACTCATTCTTCCTGTTTTTTATCAGTGTCTTTTCTAGTACACACGTCTCTCTCTCTCTCTCTCTCTCTCTCTCGTAGTAAAGCGGCTCTGCTTGAAACCAGGTTGTCTGCTGCTCCACCGCTGACAAGAGAGAAATAAACAAAAAAAGAACGTTCAGCTTTCTTTTTATTTCTTCCTGCTCTCCTCCTTGCCTTCCCTCGTTGTCTTTTGTCTGTTTCTCAAAAGAGCCGGGGACAGTTTCCAGACACCTCTCACACGACATTTATCTAGTCAGAGGTAAAGCTTTATGGGCTTTAATTTTTTTTTTTACTTTTTTATGGGTGTGAGGAGACTATAGTGCTTTTATTTAGAACAATTTGCAAGAAGAGATATTATAAAGAACAATAAAGTGTCACAGTTATATTCGTTTTCTACACTTGGTTTGGTTTGAGTTGGTGCATAACAATGAGCTGTGACCGAAAACACTTAGTATAAAAACATTTTTCTTATTGTGCGTTATTATTATACATGGCAGTCAAAAAAAAAAAAAGAAAGAGATGGATAGATAGATAGAAAGTCTGTATTTGTGTGTGTGTGTGTGTGTGTGTGTGTGTGTGGCACAAGGTTATGACTGGCACAGCAAGAAGGTCCACAGTCCTGGTGGCCCTCGTCCATCACTGTAGCAACGCCAGAGGCTCTTGTTCACTGTAGCCTGGCCAAACATTCATCACCCTGACAACAAACTTGCGCGCACGCACGCACGCACACATGCACACACACACACACACACACACACACACACACACACACACACACACACACACACACACACACACACAAAACTGTGGGTACAGGCCACTGGGACGTACAAACACCCTCAATTATATATGCAAACTAATGCACTCACAGCAAACAGAACAGAACGTGTACCAAAAGTTTTTTCTTTGCCTGTTTAGACTTACCCATATACTTGTGAAGAAAATGAACAAAAGTATTGGGACACCTCCCCTTTCCAGCCATGTGCATTACTTCCCCAAACTGTTACCACAAAGTCAGAGGCACACAATCTTATAAGACGTCTTGAACTGTGGGATCCAAACGTGTTCCAGAATGACAATGCACCTGTCTAATACTGTGTTGGTCCCCCTTTTGCTGCCAAAACAGTCCTGAACCCGTTGAGCATTAACAGCATTAGCCAAAGTGCCTCGGCTGCCCACGACCCTGTCGCCGGTTCACCACTGTTCCTTCCTTGGAGCAATTTGATAGATACTGATCACTGCAGACTTTGAACAGCCCACAACAACTGCAGTTCTGGAGATGCTCTGAGTCGTCTAGACATCACAAATTGGCCCTTATCAAACTCGCTTGAGTCTTTGAGCTCGGCCATTTTTCCTGCTTCTAACAAATTGGCTTTGAGGACAAAATGAGATCAGTTAAAATTGCCATTTCATCAAACCAAGATGACTAAGTTGCATCCAAGAGGTTATAATGCCTCAAAATAGGTTATATACTGTATAGGAATTCCAACATGCTGGAATTATGTTTCCATGTTTTCCCACAGATATTTCCCATAATCTCCCCCAGGCCAGGTCAGGGGAATAGTTCATGCTTTTTCTGCACAGCACGGTTGTAAAGAGTGGCTACTTGAGTTATATTTCCTGTCAGTTTAGACCAGTCTGGCTGGTCTCCTCTGACGCCTCTTCTCGACCAGGTGTTTCCACACGTGCCACTTTTTATAGAGTATAGTCCCGAGAGTGTCAGGAAAAAGGATTCCATCTGGATCCGACAACCGTGTCACGGTTTCAAGGTCACCGAGATCAAATTTTTTTCTCCCACCTCCTGGTGTTTGAAGTGAACGTTAAAGCTTGGGCTATTGACCTGTCTGTGCACGAGTTTATGGACGCTTCTGGTGCAAATTGATTGGAAAATTGGAAATGGAAATTTCAGGATCATCCTGGAAGAAATCAATATTGCAATCCATTTCTCGAGACAACGATGGTACAGGTATGTTGCGTTCGTTCGCTTTTTTGTCATGAAATTTTCACTATTAAAATAAAGGAGTCAACAAACGCAAAGCAGACGGACAAATGTAATGTAAATTATATGTACAATAATGTTTAAAGCAAATAGAACTATATTATTACTATCAGGTATATATCAGGTATATATATATATAATGTTTATGTATTATATTTATTTAATAAAATATTTTATCTTTGATGTTTTTAACCCATGCTTTTGTTTCTTTTTCAACAAAACATTATTCGCAATTTAACATACATTAGCGCACCCCCATGCAGTACCGCCCGTGGACCCCAGGTTAAAGACCCATGGGTTAACATTTTTTTAAATATATCTCATTATTTAAACATTTATTTTTTTATTTTTTTATTAGTTAACTAATTTTGGTGTGTGGTACTCTTAAACAAATGCTGTTTCATTAAGGGCTTCGTGTAACATTCTGGCCTCTCTTGCTCATGTTCATATGTGTAAATCTTCGAAAACTCATTGCTGACCGACGCTTTCCTGGACCACCTGCTTCATGGTGTACTAGAATGTCTGTGAGCTCTATATCTGTTGTTCTAGTTTGTATAAAATGATTTAGCATTTGCACAAATGTATCCAGAGTGGACTTTTCTTCCTAAAAAAATAATTCATAATAAAAAATAAATCAATAAATAAATAAATACAAAACCCCCCACCAATGACACTAGTGGCATTTTACCTCCAGGTTAGAATAATGGATTGGAAATATTATTCACTTTAAAATCGAATATGGATCATGGAGAAAATTGTTAAGTCATTTTCTCTTATTTTGTGTGCAATAAAAAGTTCTGCTTCTTTTTTTTTGCTTTTCGAAAAAATTTATATAGACATCTGAATTTGCGTTTTTTGCTTTTCAATCGCGAATCAGAAACTGTAAACAAATGCGATGCTCAACGACCCAAATTTCATTTTCAAACTTGTCCTAACAAAACTATGTATAAATTGATTCATGGGGAGTTTACTCAGAAAGGCACCCCCCCAAAAAATGCGAAGGTTTCGTGTGACAGTAATTAAAGCGTCTCAGAACACCGTTACAAAAAGCAGTACTCCAGAACATCAGATTAGTATTAATTGAAATGGCCGTGTGCTGAATAAAAGATGAGGCGGAGCAAACCGGAGCGCTC
The DNA here is from genome assembly GCA_024362625.1 of Silurus asotus. Lineage (NCBI taxonomy): Eukaryota > Metazoa > Chordata > Actinopteri > Siluriformes > Siluridae > Silurus > Silurus asotus. Next base: position 728,781 of record MU551640.1, read on the forward strand.
GGCCGGGTGTTTGCGCGAGGAGGGTGTAACCTTGGACTGAATAATGGATGGCCAATGTCATGGAAAATATTCAGCCGTAAAATTTGCACGATCGTCTGCTGCTGCAAAATAAAGAGACGAGGTGCATAAGTAAATATAATGTCACATTAATGTCTCTTGTACAAAATTTGCTGCAGATTATGGTTGCCGTTTGTCTTCTGAAGGTTTTTTTTCCTTTTTTTAAGCGAGGCTTTAATAGCAGTAAGAAATGGAAATGGTTGTAAAGCCTTTGCGCTGTGCTTATAAAGTCTGCCTGATTAACAACACATTTACAGCGGCGTTCTGTTAAATACCTGCACTGCGTGTTGTGTGATTTAATATTAATACTCGTCATTAATATTTACTACATTTATTATTTTCCATACGTCCCACACATGCAGGGAAATCACTGTTATAGTAAATGTTATACAATTATAGAGTGCATGACAGCAGGCTTATTATACAGAGAGAAAGAGAGAGAGAGAGAGAGAGAGAGAGAGAGAGTGTGTGCAAAGGAGAGAGAGATAGAAAAGAGATGGAAAGCGAGACAGAAAGTAAGACAGAAAGTGAAACAAAGAAAGAGAGATATAGAATAAGACAGACAGAGATTAAAAAAAGGGAGCGCTAGACAGAAAAAGAGGGGGTGAAAGATGGAGAAAAAGAGGGGGGTGAGTGAGAGAGACAGACAGTGAGACAGAAAAACAGAGAGAGCGAGATAGAGAGAGAGGAAGAAAGAGATAAAAGACTGATGTGCAGAGAACAGAGACAGACAGATAGACACAGACAGTGACCCTGAGAAAGAGTGGAGAAAAAGACGGAAAGAGAAAGACGAGGTTGAACTTGACTTGGGGACAACAGTGCTGTAGAACGTACTCTACGTTACACTGGGTTGAATAGCAGGTGGCTCGGCTCTGGTACTGGACACATTGCATGAGAAAGCAGGAACAGCTTCTTTGCTATTTCTGATCACCCGAGTAAATGGTCCCTGGTCACAGATGCAACTTGGGCCGTTTGTTTCTGTCCAAATATTCTGACAGTTCAAAGAGGAGCACCAACTAACCCATGAACAGCAAAATGACTCGGATTTCTGTTTATCAAAATCCATCTTGTTAAATCTGGTCCCCACTGCCTGCTGTCGCCACAAGTCCAAAACCCGGTTAAACCTCATATTAGAACAGACCCAAATCATACATATATATTTATATTGTATATCATTAGGGGTGTAACAGTTTATGTATATGTCCTGAAATTTTTCGCTTTCAGTTGCAATTCTTTTAACATGCTGAACATAGTTCAATATCTGATTTCCCTTAGGAATGTATTAAATGACGGACCCCAACTTTGTTATCGCCTCGCACTTTGAGTGCATTTTTATTTTATTATTTAACTTGAAAACATGCACAACAATGGCAGGGGTATGAAAAAATAAATAAATAAAAATAGAGTTACTGTGGCTACTCACTCCGTACTGGATATATGCATGGAAACGCTAAAGAATCCAAAACGCTAGCTTTGCTTATATATCGATGGAGTGAATGAATATGATGTAATAAATAAAAGACATTTGTTAAAGTATGCAGAAATACGTAAAAAAGCTACGATCATTGTGCCAGCTGTGCGCAAGTGTAGGGCGGAGCCAGACGGAACAAGCGGTAAGAAACACCTGCAGCTGATGAGACTAATCAGAGCGCTCTGTTTCAGTCCGGCAACACCAATAAAGAGGAGTGAGACACCAGCCTCAGTGAGAGAGCAACCGAACAGAGACGAGCGAAAGAAAGACGTGCCAGACGGTGATGCTAAAGAGAGAAATCGTGCAGATCCACAAGTGAGACGGGCAGACAACAGAGAAGGACGGGATGATCTGCGGGTGGCCACCGGCAGAAGTCGGCGTCCTGGAACGCGAAGGCGTGGGTAAACCCCTGCATGAGTACTGGAGAGGAAATTGCCAAGGTAAAAACAAAAAGTGAATAAAAAGAGCTCTGCTTGGTGAACTATTGCCTGTCTCTCCTTCTTCCAGTGTGGAACCAGTGGGATTTGTTACAGTGGTCCCAAAACACCATGCTGGAGGAGAGGTATGACACCAGGAAGACTTCGGCGTGGAGGCAGTTTGACCAGGCCAAGGAGGAGTGCTGCAGCTGGCAGCTACGTCCTGTAGGGCGAGATGGGACCAGCGGCAAAAACTGGCAGTCCATCGTCTGCCACACCTCTTTATGGAAGTGTACCCAGGAACAGGCAGCTTGTCTTCCTCTCTCTCTTTCCCCCCCTCTCCTTCTCCACTGACCTTCCCAAAACCAAACACGCGATCTGCGAGCACTTTCTACCACCACCTTCTGCGTCTCATGACGGCGTTGGGGTGGGGTGTCACTCCTTAGGCCGAACGGTTCCCTGACCCGAGTTGGTAGTTGGTGGTAAGTGCCAGTGGAGCACAAGTAGAGGGCGGAGCTGGATGAAACGAGCGGTAAGAAACACCTGCAGCTGAAAAGACTAATCGGGTGCCCACTGTTTCAGTCCGGCGACGACAAGATAGAGAAAAAGTCACCAAGCAGAGACGAGTGGAAGGATCGCTGAAAGAAGACGTGCCAGCCGGCAAGTGCACTCGGGGAAAAGCGTGCCGGTCTGCAAGGAAACGCAGGTGGGCGCTAAAAAGAGAAGGTGTGCTGATTTGTTTTTGTTTTTTTTTTGGTTTTGTAATTAAAAACATTTTCCGGTGAAGTTTATAATTTTTTATATATCTGAGTAGAATAAATCGTGAATAAATGTGTGTTGTGTTGAAGGTTTTAATTTTGCCTCTTATATATATATATATATATATTTGTTTTTTTTGTTTTTTTTTTTTTTTTTTTGTGTGTGTGTTTTTTAATAGTCCATGTCAAGGTTTTTTTTTTTGTGTGTGTGTGTATTTTAATGAGCCTTTTGTGTCTGTGCATTTTACAATAATTTAGAGCTAAACTGAAAGAACAAGATGGCAAATGACCTCTCCAGTGTCAGAGATACAAAACAGATACAGATCCCTACAAAATACAGGCTCAGAAATCACAGCATGGCCAAAGAAGGACAGACACAAACAGACACAGTGTCTTAAAGAAGAGAGTGTGCAGTCAGTGTTCGACTGTTGACCTGGAGACAGAGGCGCACTTTCTGCTTTACTGTACTGTAGTACCTTTCCCAACACAAAAGGACAAATACACTCTATAGACAAAGGTTTATAGGCAACTGAGCATACGATTAATATTTGCTTTTTCGAACATCCCATTTAGTCTCCATATGTTGTTAAAATAAACTCCGCTCTTCTGGGAAGATGTTCCACTAGATTTTGGAGTCTGCTTGTGGACATTGGTGTTCATCAGCCACAAGGGTGTTAGTAAAGTCAGGTACTGATGTAGGTGAGGTGGCCTGGGTTCAGTCAGTGTTCACATTCATCCCAAAGCTGTTCAATAGCGTTGAGATCAGAGCTTCACTCAAGATCTTCCACTCCAACCCAAACATATCTTCATGGAGCACACTTTGTGCACAAGGACATTATCATGCTGGAACAGGTTTGGCTTTCCTACTTTAAATTTAATGCTACCACATTTAAAGACATCCTATACAACTGTGTGCCTCCAACGTTGTGGTAAGAACCAAATATGGAAAAGTGGTGTTCCGATAATTTTGTCCACATAGTGCATGTTTCCATGTTTGCCTTCGATCAGCCATCATTTTTTGTAATTGCTCAATGTTGGATTCGATGTCTCAGAACATCTGGATGACAAGTTAGTTCCATTGATTGGTTATAATCTAGTAGCTATAAACAGCATTTTTTTTTTCCACCGGTCTCTCTTTTTTCTCTCTCGAAGGCTGACAAGAAATAAATGCAGTTTATTGTGTCTGATGAACCAGAAAATGTCCTGATATCGGTCACGAAACAGATTACAGGGTTTTCTGTATTAAACAAAAAAGGTTGTTTTAGATTACATGGAACATCTGCAGCACACGTCCCTGTAAATGAGCCGTTGCTATAGAAACAATAAAGTAGTAGAACAAGCGCAAAAAATAAATAAAAGAATTCAGCTGGAACTAGCATCAGAGCTGCTGTTATAGAAAATTAATGCACTCCCTCATGAAGCACTGGGGTGTAACGCAGACATTGGGAAATGTGTGATTATTACGGCTAATACATTTACATCATGTTCTGTCTGAATGCTCGATTCTGATTGGCTGGAAAGCGTCTATTTCAGGTCGAGTGGTTCTTCGTGGATTGTACCTAATATGAAGTGTGGTTCACTTCGCGTTTTGAGGAAACTCTGTTGGGGATATAACGTGGGTGGCAATAAACAGAAAAAAACTGCTTCAGCAGGTAAAAATATAAATGGAATTACAAATTAGCGGGGACTAGAAACCACGTCCATCTTTGGTAGGCAACAAGCTAACAATCATAAAACAGACAACAGTGTAGTCAGTGGTATAGATCTAATAACGGCACGTTTCGATGTTGGATCTCAACCAAAGCCTTGTACACAAACTATAGCTACACTATTTGGACAAAGAGTTTGTGGACTCCTGACTAGAAGATTGGGATTTGCTTTTGAACATCTCATTCCACATGTAGTCTTCATTCGCTGTTATAATGACCTCCACTCTTCTGACATTTCAAAGTGGAGAGTTTGTGCTCATTCATTTAAAGGGTGCTAATAAAGTCAGGTACTGATGTAGGCGAGGAGGCCTGGGGTGCAGTCAGCATTCCAATCAACCCCTAAGGTGTTCATTAGGGTTAAGGTCAGATCTCTATAGCAAGCCACTAAAGATCTTTCGCTCCAACTCATGTAATCTATATGTTCATGGAGCATGCTTTTTGGGTACAGGGGAATTGTCAGGCTATTGTCTGTAAGTCTTGTTTAAATAACACCTATGAGTTGTGAATTTAGACACTTAACAGTTGTGGATAGAAAGTACTGTAACTGCAGAAAAGTGTAAATGAGGTCAAATGATTGCCTTTAAATGTTTGAAATGCACATATGCTGTTACGTTGTGCTCCTGGACATTGTTTTTCTTTCTGCCTCTTATTACCTTCACCCTTGTCATACTTTATTACCATACACATGCTCTTACACGCACACAAAAGCATGCTAAGTAGTAGCTTGTGTGTAAAGGGTGACTGTAACAGCACAGTGTGTAGCAGTCGTAACAATATCTATATATCAATATACAGGGTTATTCAAAAAGAATGAACCGATTTCATTACGCAATATTTTATTAAGGAAAAGTAATACAAACTCCAGCCAAGTCCCAAGTATTATACTCACAATCAACTTAGATCATTTCTCTTAAATAGTCACTGACTCATTCCATGACTACGCTTGAGAACAAAAGCAATGCGTCATGATATCGGTTAATTCTTTTTTTTAATAACCCTGTATACATAAATGTGCATCTTTTGAATTCAATATGGTACAGACAGGTAGCTTTTATTTCCTTGGTTCAGACAGACAGCGAATCATGAATTTACTTAAGTGCCTTCTCACTTCTATCACATAACCCTTTCACAAACAGGCCTTCGTAGTGCAACAAAAGAAAAAGAAAACAAAACAGACATCAGTTTCCTGTTCTGTCTCCAGAAACATGCAGCTCTACCTCTGCTATGTTAATCTGTATTCGGTGCGAGTCACAGGACACGCCTCGGTCTCCGTAGCGTTGTGATGCATCATATTCACGTAGCAGCGGTGAGTGATGCTGAGAGAACGCGCTTTAGTCAAGGCTATGGATGTGGTGGTACAAAAATTCCACATCCAAACATCATATATTCTATATAACAGGTTACACTTTACATGTAAACACACTAATACCGCCAATATTTTACCTTTTTTTTCTTTTTCTTTTTTTTACATTTTTGGGGCTTTCCCTAAAGTGCACTTTGTCCTTAGCCTAACGGTTTAACTTTAACTAAAGGACCTTCAAACTCCTAAACCCATTAATCATCCAAAGAATCCTTGAGTCATGTTTTTTTTTTCCCCAAGATTATAATAATGAGCTACTCCATTGTTCTCATAATTTACGAAAGTGTTTCTACTCGTGCTCAGATCATTTTTATATACTTGACTGAACACATCTTTCTAAATCACACCAAATTACCAACAATTATTGCGGATTGATAACTTTATCCGAGAGTGTTTTTTCATACCACTTTATCCAAGATGTATATTTGCACTTCAAATGCATTCACTCTTGTGTTTCTGACATGACTGAAAAATGTTCCATTTTCATTTCCATGTTTTTTCATATAATTATTTGTTGACAGGGACATGATGCAAGATGAATCCAAACGAATGTGATTTCTAGGTTATTGGGATTCACGGTGCTCAACGTCTGTCCCTTAGATTATGATGTTCTCTCCTTGCAAATGTTTGTCTTCTAACTTAAACTTGGACATTATCAATATTGTCTTGTGTGCGTCCTCTTTCACAGCAACAATAAAAATAGCCTGACGTGTCCAACTTTTTTCCTGAGTACAGAACGTCCAGAGTTTCATGCACGCAATAAACCATCTCTTCATTTTTTTTTTTTTTTTTTTTAGAAGTTGGCTCTTGGTCTCCTGATGAAACTGCAGTATTTTGATAGTCATCCAGGAAAGCTGTACAAGTGGGTCGGGATGGAGAGGAATTTATTGGTGCTGGTTTGTCGCTGTTTGAAGTTCGCCGTTCTGTCTCGAGCAGAACAACAGAAACTGCGAGACATTCGGCCAAAGAAAATATTCAGAATCATTACTCAAAACATTACTCAGTTTCTTCCGCGTTAGTCATAACCATTACATCGGCACTAACTAAAACCTGCGTGTGTGTATTCATGCAAGTGTACATCCAGGGCCGTTTCATGTAGTGTGCTGGTCTTGGACACAGAAAAACAAAATTAAGACTTTGGAGTGGCCTAGTCAAAGTCCTGACTTAACACCTATTGAGATGCTGTGGTGTGACCTTAAAAAGGCGGTTCATGCTCGAAAACCCTCTAATGTGGCTGAATTACAACAATTCTGCATAGATGAGTGGACTAAAATTCCTGATTCTCTGATGAGAGATCTGGAAGACCTGCAATGAGCTCAACCCTCGAAAATGTCGGACTTCGCCCTCTTCTGGATAAAGATTCAGCTCAACGGTCGCCGAATTGACACCGTTTAAAAGATCCAGAACGAAATCCTTCAGGAGCTTGACACGCTTCGACAAAGAAGAGTTCCGGGACAATATGGCAGGAATGCTGGGATTACGGCAAGCGGACTATTTGAAGGATATAGATCAATTAAGTACTTTCTTGTGAACAGAGCTTTTTTATACCACCTTGTGTACGAACACTTACTGGCCACTTCATTATTGCACAATGCACAATACTTCAAGCTTCATGACAGGTTAGTGACATCAGCCTGTCACAGGAACTCTAGAACTGCATTGGGTTGTTTTGCCAGATTTGCGTTCCTGGCTGACATGAGTGGAACCTGATGTGTGATTCAAAATTGGATGAATACAGAAACGGTCATCAGGAAATTCGAATCTAAAATGAAAATCTCTGATAGTCTCCCAAACACGTTTGCCATTCGTTTATGCATTCTGGTGTTTCTGGTGCTTCTACATAAAAGCTCCAGAATGTCAGTTCTGATTTCACAGGAACTTGGCTGAAAGCAGGACTGAGTTGCCAAACATAGTTCTATAATTAACATACTATCCAGACATGGTCATGCATAATACATCACATGGTAATACTAACGCTGGATACACTGTAGTTACATGCAAGACTTGCATTTAAACCAGAGCCAGGCAACATTTCCATTAGGAATCTATCTGCATTTTAATTCAGTTCAATTCGGTTTTATTTGTACAGTGCGTTTGACAATGAATAGCAGCTTTCGAGAAATTAATAGGTTAAGAAAATATAAAACAAACATTCAGATATATGAGTTTATCCTGTATTTAGCGAGCCAGAGGTGATGTGCAAAGGAAAAACCTTGAGGAACCTTGAGAGGCTCCAGACTCAAAAAGAAACACATTATCCCATTACAAGGGTGACACAAGATATTCATTCATTATAGATTCATCTCATATAGGTTCTGACTTTTTTTTTCCTTCCTTCCTCTTTTGTCATCCCTTCCTTCTTCCCTTCCTTCCTTAATCTGTCATGTACACCATTGTTCGTTCCTCGTTTTTCATACCTTTCTACTTTCCTTCATTTTTCCGTTTCCGCTTACTTCCTCCTATCCGTCATTTGTTCATTAATTCCTTCCGTTACCCTTCGTTTTTTCGTTCATCCCTTCCTCCTATCCTTAGTCTTTTCAAATCATTCCCTCTTCCTCCCCTTGATTTTTTTTCCATGCATCCCTTTTATTCTTCCCTTCAATTTTTTCCTTCATCTCTTCCTCTTTCCTTTTATTTTTTGCATGTATTCCCTCCTTCTCCACTTCATTTTTCCTTTATTACTTCCTTCAACCCGTTGTCTTTTTTTTCAGTTTGTTCCTATCTCCTTCCCTTTATTCATTTGTTCATCCCTTGCTTCTTCCCTTAATTTTTTCCATCTTTCCTCCTACCCACCATGGCTTCTTACTACACTTAATTTATTTCATTCATCCATTTTCCCTTAATCCATAACTTTTCCCTTCACCCCTTCCTCCTTCCCTTCATTTTTTCATTCCTTCCTTCCTTCTTTCCATCATTCTTTCTTCATCCCTTAATGTTATTGCTTATCCCTCCCTTTGCCCTTCGTTTTTTGTTCATTCCTCCCTTCGTTTTTCATTCATTCCTGCCTTCTTTTTTTTCTTAGTTAATCCCTTTCCTTTTCCCCTTCATTTTTGTATTCATCCATATCTTCTTCCTTTTGTTCGTTCATTACTACTCCAGTGCCGTCTGTACTTAAACTGTCGCTTTACTTCAGTCTTATAAAACTCCAAAACCCAACAGAAATCTCCACCTGAGCTTTTTCTTTGTGAAATAATAACATGCTTCAACCCATTTAACATCAGAGTTCGATTATGCGAAGCGTCTGCTATAAGAGGCCCACTGGAATGAGCCGTCGCTATAGAAACGTTAACTTATCAGAACAAGCGCATTAATATAAAACTGTGTCTCGCTCCAGTCCAGATGTCTGGCAGTATAATTGAGGGATAATCTTTGAGATCAGTTTAAAACCATTTCGGTCGCTCGGCTGAGAGGCTTCTTCAGTGCAGCTGAGTGGTGTGAAGGCGAGATGTTGGAGACGGCGGTATGGTTGTAAAGACGGTGACTAAGGGTGCAGGAAGGCAGGACGTGTTCATCTCAGATTAGCTTTACTACAGAGCTGCTGCTTGTGTCTTGCACTGTCCGAGGTGCTTATCGGCGGCAACGTCTTTGTGTCTGCTGCTGCGGCGATCGATAAGGGTCTCCACCTCGGCTGGGAGAGTGAATCTGTGAAACGATCCACTCCTCGGCAGGAGCCTCGGCGTTGGTTACAGAAGTGAATATTTAATGACTGTGCTCTTTACTGGTAGCCTCACCACGCTGACTGTGTGTGAGTATCTGTGTTTTTTATGAGGTTAAGGACATTGTTCACGGGCCCACAAGTGGCAGCTTGGTATGGCAATGCCTTACCCACTAAGAACCCTATCTCCATTGCAATTATTACAATCACCAGAACAGAACTGTCCTGGTGTCTCATATCGCCAATACCCTAGATGGCCAACAGTTCGTGGACACCTGACCATCACGCTAGGGCTGTTACGATTTATCGAGTAACTCGGGTAATAACAACAATAATACACCAAGGTTAATTGCTTCACTTAGTCCATTTAACAAAGCACTGTGTTTCCCACGGACGATCATCACTGAAGCACCACCTGCTTAATTCTGGAGCGTGCTGGACAGGTAAACACGAAAGACGCTGCAGAATTAAAAATGGAGGAACGGCAAGAAAACAGCAAGGAGAAGATACAGGTCAGAAAAAACTGCAGAAAGTTTGGGATCGTTTCAAACTAAAACAAAGAAAACACTGTACGTTTAATTAAAGAATTGTTTTCTATAACTTGCGGACGGACTTTCTGAACGCAACCATATTGGTATTTTGATGTAATACGGCTATTAAATGAACTAAATGGGTTTAGTTTTCACCGATTTTCTTTTATGCAATTTCACCAATAAATATGTACATTTTTCTGAAAATGAATCAATGAATTGCTTGCTTATTTGAAGAAACCTGCCTTTTTTTCTTTCTCTTATTTAGTTTTGCGCTTTAAAAAAGAAAAAAGCACTTCTTTTCCATTTGCTTGATTAATCGATGGAATAATCGATAGAATACTCGATTACTGAAATAATCGACAGCAGCAGCCGTAGTTTTTCTCCAAACTGTAAAACCACAAAGTTGGAAGCATATCCCCATATCTGTGACGTCACTAAATAAATTGGCAATTAAAAATGTTTAATCTTTTGTCCCCTACTCGTTACATTACTTGTCTCTTTTTTCCTCCTTTAATTCTTTGTTCCTGCCTTTTATCCCCCACTTATTAGTTTGTTTGTTCGATTACCTGATAGTCAACTGTAGTTTCTTAGGCATGAGTTACAGCGACATTAGTGGCAATTTCAATAGCATTATATATGTATAACAGACAGACAGACAGACAGACAGACGGGCAGACAGACAGACAGACAGACAGACCGAGTCCTAGCCTTGTTTTATTCATGTGACTGCTCAATAATCATCATTCACTGGAATATTGCTGGTGAAGCATGTGAGCTGAAAGCAGCCACTGTGTCTATGTTCATGAGTGTGTGTGTGTGTGTGTGTGTGTGTGTGTGTGTGTCTATGTTCATGAGAGCGTGTGTGTGAAAAAACACAATAACCTTTAGGGCTAACCCACAGAAGAGGAAGTGCCTACAAGGAGAAGCTGCACTAAACATGGCATGAAAACACAGAGGTGGGTGAGAGGGTCTTTATGTGTAAAGCTGCGTTTCATACTTATATTCTAAATGCTGTTCGAAAGATTAACTAAGAACGAAAATGTAGTGTGTGGTAAGGATTATGTATATGTGTGTGTGTGTGTGTGTGTGTGTGTGTGTGTGTGTGGCAGCATTTTTGCACCAGTTTTCCCCATCACGCTTCAGTAACTTCCTGTGCTACTGGTGATGCAGTACGGCACGGTTAATAAACACGTACACGCACACAAGCAAGCTCTTTCTCTCTCTCTCTCTCTTTCTCTCTCTCTCTCTCTTTCTCTCTCTCTCTCTCTCTTTGGGTAATCACAATGCCAAAAAGTCCAGAGAGATCATTGTGGACCTCTTGAAAAAATCAAACGGCAGCACACACTCTATCTAGATCAACATTACTGAAAAAGAGTGTGTGTCCAGCTTCAGGTTCCTGGATATCCCCATTTCTGAAGATCTGCCCTGGCACCAGAATACTTCTAGGTTAGCAAAACGCAAAAGTGTCGATAGGAAAGGTTTTGATTAGCTCCTCTCGCCACATCATTGCGCAATGACTAACTGCACCACAGTGTGGTAAAGCAGCTCTACAGTGTGTGAAAGAAAATCTCTGCGAAATGTAGAATAGCAAACTGCCCAACCCATCACTGGCACTCATTTACCAGCCAATGACTAGATCTTTACTGTACATCCCAGTCACGGACTGGTCAAATCTCCTCGTCGTATTAGCAGTACTAGCGGTAGACCATCATAGAGCAATAGACGCATCAAAATGCACCAACATCTAGTGGAGGAAACTAAAGGAAACTGAAAGGAAACTGAATGTAGAAGCAGTGGTGGATGAAGTACACAGACCATGTAGTTAAGATACAGTAGGCAAAATATGACAAAAGACAAAAGTATTTGCCTTGAAATGTTCTTCAGAGTCCATTAAGGCCATGATGTTCTTAGGTGTCCACAAATATTTGTCCATATACTGTAGTATCCATTTAGAGAGATTATTGAATGTTTTAGATTCAGGACCATGCAGGCACTGAGAAAAACCCATATATCCAGAAACCATATCCTTTCTCGAACACGCATCGTTTTTTATTTATTTATTTCTTTTTAAAGTGAGCTTTATCTTAATGCCTCTAAAAATGAGACAGCAAACAAGCCAGATCTCTTTGTTCGAATAGGAAACAGACGTCTGCACAGAGCAGACATCATCAGGGGCTCGTCACTTCCCGGTCACAGACTGCTCAATTATAATCACCGTTGTACACAAATCATGCAGCAACGAATGCATCGAACTTCCCCGCTTATATTCCACAAAGCCTTTTTCTTCATGCTGCACCGTACTAAAGTGAACGTGAGAGCTAAAAGGGCATCACGCTACACTGAAAGACGGCACCGATTCAGACATACAGCGTAATGATAGACGGAGGATGCGACGTCTGGAAGTTTTTGCCCCCGGAAAACGAGTCTGCAAAGGCCTCTTCGGAGGCGACTTGGTATGAGCTGCGTGGGATTTCACACCTCTGCTGTTTCAGGCGAAGTGATAATGTGTGAAAGCAAATACAAGAGAAACAGTTTCTCAGCGGCGTCTCAAGAGTTTCGCCGTGCAGCCCGATTCGTCTAGTGCGCTCCGAGTGCCATGTATTTCCGTTTACATACTCGTTCTGATTTCGCACTCGTGCGTGTGCTCCAGCGGCTGCTGCACAGAGGCAGGAGGAACACGAGAGCTGCGCGTGGGGAAAAGTAACACAAACACACAAAGAGTCACAAACTGATTTCCAATACGACGCCTGAAGCATTAACGCCGCGCAAAATTAAATATCACACTTTACAGCCGTTAATCCATTTAGTGGTGCTCTTACTCTGATCGATATACATTACTGTCATGCTCGGTGCCACAGTGTCCCGTATACACACACACACACACACACACACACACACACACACACACACACACTGCATTACTGCAACCTTTAAATAATTATCCAGCTGTTCCACAATTTTTTGTCTTATGATGATGACGACTGTTTTTCTGTCTATTTTTACTTTTATAATGATGAAGATGATGTTTATTATAGCCATTATTACCTTTATAATGATGATGTTTATTATAGATATTATTACCTTCATGATGATGATGATGTTGTTATTGTTTATTACAGACATTATTACCTCTATGATGATGATGATGAGTATTAAAGATATTTTTTTTATTATGCTGATAATGATATTTATTGTAGCTATTATTACCCTTGGATGGTAATGATGATGATGATGATTATGGTTATTGTAGCTATTAATAACTAGGATGATGATGATGATGATGGTTATATTGTGGCTATTAATACCTTTATGATGATGATAATTGTTATTGTAGCTATTAATAACTAGGATGATGATGATTATGATGATGATAGTTATTGTAGCTATTAATACCTTTATGATGATGATGGTTATTGTAGCTAATAATACCTTTATGATGATGATGATGATGGTTATTGTAGCTATTAATACCTTTATGATGATGATGATGGTTATTGTAGCTATTAATACCTCCTTTATGATGATGATGGTTATTGTAGCTATTAATACCTGTATGATGATGATGATGATGATGATGGTTATTGTAGCTATTAATACCTTTATGATGAGTATGATGATGGTTATTGTGGCTATATGAGGCTGGTTATTATTGCAATTGTAATTTTTTTCCAATTTCCATTTTGAAATATTAGCTTAGAAAGTAGACTAGAAAGTAGTGACAACTAGCCACATTGAATTGTGGGTAAAGTTGGAGACATAAAAAAAAAAAAAAGGCAGACGTGCATCATTACAAAAATATTTAAACTTTAAAAATAAAATACAAAGCAGATAAAAAAATAAAAAAAAAACATGTTATGAAGATTCCATGTTCATTCTAAAAGACAACACGCCAGTGATTCGGGGTGAATCTAAATCCTTGCTTGTGTGAAACTGATTGTGTCGACAGAAGGCACACAGACGCACTCCTACCTGCTGGGCTGAAGTCAGTGTGGGTGAAGAACAGGTTCCTGCACTACGGAGCTTGCGATCTCACCTGCGTGGCTGCTAATCGCACATACCTCCTGTTAGAACAAACACACAAACACTTAATCAGATTAGCCTTATTTGAAAACAAAACAAAACAAAACAAAACACACACACACACACACACACACACACACACACACACACACACACACACACTTCATTGAGTATTTTTTTCTGTCTGAAAGGGAACTCCTCATAGGGGCTTTGCTCTGACTTTTGCCTCTTCTCTTTGACTCTCTCTCTCTCTACGGTAATTGTGCGAATGTGTGTGTGTGTGTGCACGCAAGAGTGTGTATATATGCGTGTATGAGATGAAGAGAAAGTGGAGAAGTCAGAATTTATTCGGAGCGCTCCTTCGCACGGCGCTCTGGCCTGCAGCTTTCTCAGACGGCATGAATAAAATATCAGCATGCAGCGCAACATCTCTATCAAAGCGAGTGGATCAGGAGATCAACCTTCCAAACACGTCTCCCCACACACACACACAAACCCCCCCCAAAAAAACACACACTCTCATGCCAGAAGCGTGTTAACGTACGATGGCGTTTAGTGTCTCACGTCAAATGCAAATGTTTTCCCTCTGGCTGCATGCGTGTTTAATAAAACCTTAACTAAAACGTTTTCTAACCCAACTGTGTATACGTGTGTGTATATGTGTGTGTGTTTGTGTGTGTGTGTGTTTGAGAGAGACAGCGCTACTCTGAGAGCCTCAAAGGTGCCATGGCAACAGCTGCTACACGAACAAAGGAGCAATTAAAGGCCTTCGGCTGTGTTGAGCACATCACACAGCCTTTCTGCTTCGCATGTGCGAGTGAAATAAAGCTCATACTCCTGAGTGTGCTCCCGGTGCAGCGCTAATATTACACATCTCACTCCCGCTCGCTGTTGATTTTCCACTAGTTACACATTCGGGCTGAAAGCAGGTGTTAGCAACGCAATGAAGAAAAGGTTGACTGTCGATACACAGGAAGTACCAGAACTATTATCCGGCTTGCGTGTGCGACTTTTTATGAGTATACACTAAAGATCCGTACATGTTTCAGAGCATCCGGTTCCACGTTCAGTCTCTGTTCGCTCTTATAATTAACCTCCACTCTACTGGAGAAGGCGTTCCGCTAGATCCTGGAGTGTGCTTGTGGAGATGATTGTCGTTCACGAAGGCAACATGTATCTGAACTTCGAAATCAGGAAATACCTCTAAGCATGGAATTCCTACCTATATAATAATATTGCAGGAAATGGCATGTGATTTGATAAATGCTATAAATATGTATTATCAATTTAAATTGAATCATAGCCTCCACTCTTCTGGGCCACAAGGGTGTAAAGGCAGGCAGTGATGAAGCTGAGGTGAGGAGGCCTTGTTCACATTCATCCCAAAGGTGTTCAATAGGGTTGGGGTGAGAGTTCTATAGCAGGCCACTCAAGATCTTCCTCTCAAACCTGTGTAACAATGTCTTCATCAGGCTCGCTTTGTGCACAGGGTCACGCTGAACAGGTTCGGGTCTCCAAGTTTTCGAAATGAAGGAAAAATGTTATCCGAAAACCTCCTACACAACTGTGTGCCTCCCTGTGATAACATGTTTGGGAAAGGATCACATACACCTTGAAAAGTCGGGTGTCCCAATACTTTTGTCTCTACTGTGTACACGCACTCGTGTATAAATTCCTATTCGATAACCTATTCATCTCTGCAAGGCTGCTGTGGGACAATGCCCATTGTTAAAAGTGCACTACAAATAAAAGTGAATGGAATTGAATTGCATCGTTGTTGCGGTGAGATGAGGGAAGTTCACGCTCTTTGAGTACGACCGGATTTCAATCGGGAATGTGCGTTTCTCAGCACTTTCTGCACCGGAGTAAAACACTAAATGAATTATGGAAAAGGAACGAACAAAGAAATCAAACGGCAATTCGTTCTCTTTTCACACGGAGAGACGAACTGGCATTTCAGGCATCACATGTCTTGGTGTTTGCTCGTGTTTGCCTTTGTATAAGAACGTTCAGTCCTGAGGATGCTTTAATCTGTATGCGATTGCACACGAGAAGCACTGAAACACTTTCATTTCGTCCTGAAGAAAGAGAGATTTAGGATTTGACAGACAGCCTCCTGGTATCAATAAGTCATTACAGTCAATCTTCTCTCTTAATGTACTAACTACATGTTTACCACACACACACACACACACACACACACACACACACACACACACACACACACACACACACATATACATGCTGGGTTGGTGAACATCATTCTAGCATTGATGCTAATGATGATGATGATAATGATGATGATGGGGTTCGGACCCCCTAGGGAGAAGTGTAGTGCTGTAGCAGAATGACCCTCGCAACACACACACACACACACACACACACACACACACACACACAGCTGGACAGGTATTTGTAATAGAGGTCATTGATGACTCTGCACTTGAGGAATGCACACATTGCTCAACATGGCAAACACACACACACACACACACACACACACACACACACACAGCTGTATATAAAGGATGCCAGAATTAGAAAATAGCTCTATATCTGTGTGTGTGTGTGTGTGTGTGTGTATACACGCTAATGTGAACACATTCCCCTCAGAGGTCAGACACACAAACACAAACACACACACACACACACACACACGCACCACTCTCACTGACAACTGTCAATCATGTTGCTACAGCAACCAGGCAACTAGAGTGCAACCATATAGTAGTAAGGTAAACTTTACTGCAAGCTGCTCTCTATCCAAGCCAGGTGAACAATTACACACACACACACACACACACACACACACACTATGTGATCACCTGCTGTGCAAAGCGATTGTGTAAATTTCACTCTTTTTTCCCTTAACACTTAAAGGGATAATACAGTGTAGCGTAAAAGAGTTGAAAGCGGGCTTTTCCGCTACTCGGAGCGGGATTGCGGAGGCGGTGTGAAACGTGCTGGATGGAGATCCGTCACACCGACGTGTGCAGGTGAGAGAGTTCATGCAGAATGAGCAGTTAAAGCACAAGAGCTTCAAAGGGTAGTGGAGCAGGTATGAGGGAAAGTGCAGAGAGAGCCGTGGGAAATATGCGAAATATGACGGAGGACGTGGATTTTTATCCGACTGCTCTGGAGACACACACACACACACACACACACACACACACACACACACACACACAGAGGTAGAGAGGGGAAGGAAGGAAAGACAGAGGAAGAAAGAGGAGTGAAAAAGAGAAAAAGAAAGAGAGAGGGAGAGAATGAGGAGACAGAGAGAGTAAGGCAGAGAGACTGGGTAAGATTGAAAGGGGAAGAGCGAGAGTCAGAGAGAATGAAGGGGAGAGTGAAAGAGAAAGAGAGACTCAAAGAGAATGAGAAAGAGAGAAAGGGGGAGAGAGAAGGAGCATGATTGAACGAGAGAAAAGAGGAAAAGTGTGTGCATGTGGGACAGAGCAAAAGAGAGAGAGAGAGTAAAAGGAAATGAGGGGTAGAGAGAGAGAGAGAGAGAGAGAGAGAGAGCGCACAACCTTTGCGTACGCCACTTTCCATGAAATGGTTGTGCCACTTTACACTTAAATAACCTACGCACCTGTAAGTAAACTCTGGATCCCGTGTGCGCACAACGTGAAGGACACGTTTATAAATGAGACCCCTGGACAGGTAACACAGAGGACTCTGTAGAATGAAAAATAGGGGAACGGAGAGAAAACAGCGAGGAGAAGATTCAGGCCAAAGAACACAACCGAAAGTTGGAATAATTTCAAACTAAAACAAAGAAGATGCCGTTCAGTGTGTGGACCTTCTTTAAAGCAACTGGAATAGATTTTTATAACTTTTTCCCCTTTTATATATATTTGCCTTTGGATGTAAAACGGCAATTAAATGCACTAAATGGGATGAAAACAAAATCACTTGTACGTTTTAATATATATAT
>MU551640.1:746708-751708 GCA_024362625.1 Silurus asotus
TATATATATAAAAATACTATATTTAGGGTTACTAAAATAATCAGTAGCTGCGGCCCTGAAAGAGGGATAATTCGGGCATTCCCCTTGCCGTCTCTTCTCATCATGCAGGGTCCGCCTGCAACACTCCATCCCACTGGATGTTTGTTGTTTTTCGCACCATGCTGTGTGTTAAAAATCCCAGGTTATAAGGAGCTCCTAAAATACAAAGCAGCCTCAAACACGGCCTCGAACAGGCCAAAGCCACTGAGATCGTTTTAAATTCCTCTCATAGTGCTGTTTGATGTGAACGTTACCTGCAGTGATCTAATGTGCCAATCGTATGGTGGCAGAGCAGAACATAAACTCTTGCACACACAGTGTTTGGTGGGTGTCTGACCACCGCTGCTATTAACATGCTACAGCGAAATGAACATAAGCCCAATAGATTCCGTTTGTAAACGGTCCAAATGCCGGATTGTCAAATACTCCGCGATGCATTGCGCCGTCGCTGAGGGACTGCACAGAGATGACGGCCCACAGAGCTGTAATATGTGAAAGCTAATAAAAAATAAATAAAAAAACACAAATGGGAAATTTCGCCGACGGAGGAGAAGCGACTGCATTAAATCAGCAGATCTGCAGAGTGAGAACAGAGACGGCGAGACTCGGGGTGGGTGGTTAAAACGCCGTTATTGCCTTTCACCGCAGGATACGAGAATAAAGAAAGTGACATGAAAAGCGCTGATGGTCAGAGTGATTATATGATATTGTCCACATACAATTTCGTGACAGTCATAATTCCTTGTTTTTTTTGACTGAAATCACAAGTTACTTCGGTGCATCTTCCTGCGGAACCAGGGAGAAATCTTTGAAATTATAAAACGTTTCACTGTTTTGTCTTTGAGGGATTATATGTGATTCTTCCATACACAATTGCATAGAATATCTTTGGTTTGAAGTGGAAGATCTTCAGTGGCCTGCTATAGAGCTCTGACCTCAACCATATTGAACACCGTTGGGATGAACTGGAACGCTGACTGCGCACCAGGTCTCCTCACCTACATCAATACCTGCCTTTACTAACACCCTTGTAGCTGAATGTGCACTAATCCTTAGACGTGCACACTATAATCTAGAGGAACTTCTTCCCAGAAGAGTGGAGGTAACAGCAAAAGGGGATTCAATGTGGAACAGGATGTTCAAAAAGCAAATGGTAAAATAAAATAAAAAAAAGAGTCACCACCTGGATTTAACTAAGCAAATAGGTAAGAGCCTCCCATTGGATATTTCACTGCATGGATGATTATGTTTTAGCTGGAAAGAAGTTATTAAGCTCTAACTGATGCACTGAGCAGCTTCTCATTTCTTAAACAACCAAGTCGGAAGACACGTCCTGTGGAAAAGATGTGAATATGTTTCAGGAGGGTCAAAATATTGGTACGCATCAAGCAAAGCAAACATCTAAGGAGATTGCTGAAACTACTAAACTTGGGTTAAGAACAGTTCAACTCAAAAGGATCTTGGTAAAAAATTACCGCAACTCTGGAAGCTTAATGAAACGATGCCGCGGTGAATGAGTGCCATAATCAACTCTAAAGGAGGTCCAACAAAATACAAGAGTGTGGGGTTTTTGGACATGCAGTGTACAAATCTTATGGTCAGGTGTCCACAAACCTTTGTCCATACAGTGTGTATATTATGAATCTATGTTAAATATAGACCACAAAGATGAGAAAGGGTGCTCCTTTGAGAGACTTCTAGACTCTAATGTGGTATTACAAACAAACAAACACACACAAACACACACACACACACACACACACACACTTAATCCCTAAGTCTTTCATTTAATAAAATCACTTACTTGAATATTAGTTTGTCAGTCGTGAAGCTCATACAATTACAAATCACGTACATTTTGGTCTTCCTCTTTTCCTCCTTCCTGGTGGCTCCATCCTCAAACGTCCTACATGCGTTGTCCCTCTAAAAAACTAATTTCTAATCTCGTCACTCCCAACGAAAACCTCCACATCTTCAGCTCTGCTACCTCCAGTTCCACCTCCTGCCTTTTACTTAATGCCACTGTCTTAAACCATACAACATCACAGGTCTCACCACAGTCCTATAAACCTTCCCTTTCACTCTTACAGATTCTATCGGGGGGTAACAAGATACGGATTACAGATCCAGCCTGCAACTTTCTCTATCTCTGTCTGATGAAATGACGATTGTTACTAACGCCACGAAAGCGACATGCGTCTGTACTGCATAAATCTAAAATGCAAAGAAAAAAGAGAAGAAAACAAGTCATTTCTAACCTCAGTCTAGAGGAAAAAAAGAAGAGAAAAGGAAATACCTTTCAGCATGGAATTTCTATTCGGGAAATTGTGCAGGTGTCCCCAACCCACAGTTCAAACTCCTACTGCACTACATTATAATAGTATTCATTGCACTGTAATGCTGCAAAGTATTGAAGCAAAAGGCAATACGAGCTTTGATCACTAGAGCGTTATGAAATCACATTATTCACATCAAATCACACTATCATTATCAATCATTATTCAATTTAAACGGAAGAATATCCTCCACTTTTCTGGAAAGAGGTTCCACGAGATTTGAGACTGCGCTTGTGTTCATTCAGCTACAGGGACGTTGGAAAAGTCAGGTACTGGTGTAGGGTGAGGAGAACCAGCGGTGCAGTCAGGCTACGGTAGATCTTTCACTCCACACATGGCTGAAAAAGTCAGGTGTCCCAATACTTTTGTCCATGAGCATGGGTGAGATCAGACGCTAATCCCAACAGGGCACTGTAGTTTTCTCGATCCAATCTGATCTTATGCTGGAACAGGTCTGAGCCTCGGCGTTCTGAAGAAGGGACACCGTAATGCGACAGCATAAGATTTCATTAATCAAGCACGAGCAGCTTTATAGCTTTTCCTCCATAAGTCCTGACTTCCTGAGTCAGAATTCTTGTATTCCAAATGCAGCGATTGACAAATATGCGTTTTAGTTTTCATTCAGAAACCGAAGGAATGTAGCTTTTGCTTCTTTCGCACGTATAACAGCATGTGTGGAGGAGGAGATGTTCGCGCTCATCACAAACAACAACAACAACATCATCATGAGGCTGATTGATGGAAATAAACCCTGTGGTGAATAATTTTTTTCTAGAAACGGAGTGTTTTAGTGCTCAGACCATGTGAGAGCCACTCTGCAAAACAGCAAACTCCAAATAGGAATTCGAGAGGGCTTTTCTTTTCACTACATTATGACACTATAACATTATGACTGGTGTAGTGAATAACACTGATTATCTCTTTATCATTGCTCTTGTTAGGGTGTGGAATATATTAGGTGGCAAGTAAACAATTTGTCTTTAAAATTGACGTGTTAGAAGCAGGAAAAATGAGAGTTTGACGAGGGCCAAATTGTGACATCTAGACGACTGGGACAGAGGATCTCCAAAACTGCATTGGAGTTGATCAGTGTTCTGATCAGAATCTATCAAAGTGATCCTTAGAAGGAATGGTGGTGAACCCGCCGAGGCTCGTTGATGCATTTGGCATTAAATGAGAACACAGGGTTGGACCAAAACAAACCATTTCAGTGGCCATTCCAGAGGACACATTTAAACTCCAGCCCCATGTTTCAGCTGTCTTTACATTTACATTTACATTTACGGCATTTAGCAGACGCCCTTATCCACACTGGTACGCAAGATTACAAACTTCTTGTAAATATAACTCTTGAATTTTACAAAGCAAATCTATCTAGCAAATCTAAAGTCTACAAACCTAAAGCATTACATGTGCAATGTAGTAAGGACGAGTTTGTTGGTTGGATAAGTGCAATTAAATTCAGCTATTCTCATACACACATAAAAATTTTAGTCCTTCAATTATTAATGAGTCTGGCAGGCATCTTCTTTTTTTCTTGATATATTTAACCCAAGCCGTGTTGTGCTAGAGGGAGAGTTCTAAAACTGCTTAGCCTCGCTCGTCAGGATTTCCATATCTGTGTGTTCCTGATGCTGCAAAGGTCATCCGTGACTCTCGCATGCTAATGAACCAACACTTGTAGCCTCGGACTACCAGACTGATGTGTGCAGTGCAGCAGGCGATGGTGAGCGGTGCTATAGGTACAACATCAAGATAAAACCCTCTCTCTCACTCTCTCTCTCTCTCTCTCTCTCTCTCTCTCTATATATATATATATATATATATGAGCCTCTCATCCCAAATCGTTTGGCTACAAGAGCATTAGTGAGATCAGTCACGGATATTGTGGCCATCCAGTATATAATCGTCCTATACATATTGCATTCTGGACACAAAAACATTGACAGGATATCATGCGAAAAGCGAGATGAAGGAAAGGAGGAGCGAAAAAAGACCCTGTGGAGTTCTTTTCCTCTGTCGCTTTTTAAACACGCCACCTACTGAGACACGGTGTCGTGAAATTGTCAGTCATTTTACAAGATTAATGGCAGGCTTAGTCATTCATACACACACACACAGAGACACACACACACACACATATACGCACACAGGGGACTCAATTAGTGGCGACGCACAGCCATGAAAGATGTGTGCATTAAACATAACTGACTAATATAACACGTTCTGTCCAAATATTTACAGCTGTGCGCACGAATCGTCCTCGGCTCCGTCCTACAGCGAGATCTAATTAAATCTCCAGCTCTTACACAACACACACGCAAACTGTACGCTCCGTTTTTTTGGCGTATGACGCGAGAAAAAAAAAATGTAGGCCTATTTTTTTTAACGTTGTGCTAATGACATCATCCAGATGAAAAGCTACGAATCTAATTACCCAATTAAAGTACGCACATAAAAGTGTACGCTATTACGGAAAAATAATCAACAAGGTGCCCAAAACTAATGGCCTAATACAGGACACCTTTGAAAAGAGGATGAAGTCCGGAAAAGCTAAAATTAGTAGGGTGGGTGTGAAAGTGAGATCATTCACAAGGCGTTGTTTCTTTGTGAGACGGATGTTGT
>MU551640.1:754208-795244 GCA_024362625.1 Silurus asotus
TTGAGCTGACAGCAAGGCTAACTTAAATAACCACTTTTTACATGCGTGGCGAGCGGAAAAGCGTCTGACAGCACGTCAAATAGTCGGGCAGAGGAGTTACTATAGCAGAAATCCATGCTGGGTTTCACCCCCATCAACTGCAAACGGGAATCTGAAACTAGATTTGCATTGCACATAACAGACCAAATGCACTTGACGGACAAAAGTTTGTGGACACTTAAATATATGAACATCCAATTCCACATTTGCAGTTATAATAATCTCTACTTCTCTGGGCAGATGTTTCCCTGGAATGTGGAGTGTGTTTGTGGAGATTCATGCTCGTTCACTCAAAAACGAGGTACTGATGTAGGTTGAAAAGGCCTGGGGTGCACAATATGAACCGTAATGGAAGTACAAAAGGGATTGTAATGAAAACTTTAAATTCAAATCACAGAATTTCACAAGACGAGTCACCTGTTTGACATTAAAATTCATAAAAATGGGTAAGAATTTATATATATATATCTATATATATATATATAAGTCATTTTACATATTGTAGTGGCTGTTGTCAGCTTGAAAAATGACTGCCACAAAAAAAAACACATCCAGATCTTCATCCAGCTAAAATAAAACCAGAACTAATGATGTACATTTTCATAGTAGCCACAATGCCATTAAAAAAATTAATCGGAAAATTCCTGACGGGCTAAAAACCACCTCTTTACCCCCCACCCCCCTTATATCCCTTGTTTTTTCACAAGAACACATCAAGCTGACTACAGACGTAATAAAGAGCTGAAACTGTTCTGTTTATGAGAGGCTTAGATCTCGTGTAATGAATCTCATCTGGGACAGAAGGCAGTAAAATAAAGCTCAAGTATTCCTGTTTCAGAGGGGGAAAAGAAATCTGACCTTTCTCCGTCTACACCGGTTCTCTTTGTAGGTCAAAATCAATTACAAGCAGCAGCTGTGATGCTGTAGGAGAAGAGACGACTATAAAATCTGTGGATGAAGCCTAGAAAGCGGCTAAAATCTTTTTTACTTCATAAATGTTTACATTAAGAAGGAATCCTTAATTGGCTTAAGTGATTCTTTGATTAAAATTCAAATGATTGCTTAAATGACTCAAATGTTTCCTCAATTGACTCAAATGATTCCTTGACTGTCTGGGATACCTCTTTTGGCTCAAACAATCTCTTGACTGACTCAAAGGATTCTTTGACTCAAATGATTCCTCAATCGACTCAAATAGTTGCCTTAAATTGGTATTTGGACAGCACATATTTTCAGTACCTCTGAAATGTCAAAAGTATTAAAAACACACTCTTTCAATCAGGAAACTTGAAGCTTTTCTCACAACTACATCAAGCTTTACATGCGACATCGTGTTACATTCCCTGCCGAAACACCCATTACCAAAATTCAAGCAAAAACGCAGCCAGAAGAGCATGCCACATGTGACCTTTACCTTAGGAAATACCACAGAAACGTACATGATGCTGGTTTGATCATTAAACCAGACTCAAACTGTCAGGACTTAAAATCCAGTGGAATAGGACACACCCAAAAATACAGGATACGTCAGGATGGGTATCTCCATCAGGTGCTCGAACCAACAAAAACGCTAAACCGGTTCAAGCCTACAAAGGAGCGCTTATGTTCCAGGGAGCGTAGAAAACCCCACCTATGCTCCCTCGCTGATAACTTAACGATCAGCTATTCATCAATGAGTTAGGCTATCGATTTTAGATTCAATCAGAGGCTTTGTGCTTCGCGCTAAAGCTTTCCAATTATGATTTAACGCTTTATCAATATTTTATTTGCAACGTGAACGGCAGGAAAACAGAAACAGTAAAAAGAAGCCTCCTACTGCGAGAGACCTTGAACTGCATATCTAAAACACACACACACACACACAGACATACACACTTCCATTTATGAGGAAATGTAAAATTAAAATTAATAAATGAATAAATTATCACTTATGAGCAAAATTCTCCACTAATAAAGATTTAATACTGGGTTTTCTCACACACACACACACACACACACACACACACACACTCTTACTTCCCTCCCTCTTCCACTCACAGTAGGGCCACTGTGTGCTTTGTGTATGTCCAGCTGCAAGGAGCTGATAGTAGCTATGTAGAAGCTGGTGATAAGCCAGGATGAAAAAAGACAGACATGTGAGCGTATACACACACACACACACACACACACACACACACCGTACATATTTAATATCTCACTTAACTAATGTTGCTAAAAAGTCTGACACTGTGCGTCTGTGTGTGTGTGCGCATGCTTTCTGCCATTCTGCAGCTTCCTTATACAAGCATGTCGCCTCACGCATTTGCTTTTTTATAAGTAATTCTTGGACGCGGGAATGAACGTTTCTTAAACTTAAACCTGGGTGCAAAACTTTTCTCCTCCTTCAGGATAACAGCATGCCAGCGTTATCTTTTTTTAACCATAGCACAGGAAACCTGAACATAGCACAGGATGTGATGTCACACAGCTCAGTAGTAAACAACCGAGCAGATTTTTCGGATGAATGGGTTCGGGTCAAATCTCAGATCTCTGATCCTGAGGGGGTAAAAAGTTAATAATTATACACTACCAATGGGTCAATCAGCCAGACGTACAATAAATACTCCAAAAGTATTGGGACACCTGACCTTTCCATGTGTTTTCTTCTCGAAACTGTTAGCACAAAGTTGGAGGCGCACGATTGTATAGGATCTCTGGATGCGGTACAATGTGAAGATATTTACATGCGTTGGAGGCATCTTCAGTGGCCTGCTATAGAGCTCTGGCCTCAAACCGACTGAACACCTTTGGGATGAATTGGAATGCTGACTGCATTCCAGGCCTCCTCGACTCACCTACACCGGTACCTGACTTTACTAACACCCTTGTGTCTGAGTGGACACTAAAAACCTAGTGGAACATCGTCCCAAAAAAGTAAAGCAATCAGCAAATGGGGACTAAATGTGGAATTTGAAGGTACTGATGTAGGTTGAAAAGGCCTGGGGTGCTGTCAGTGTTCCAATTCATCTCAAAGGTGAATTCAAGATCTCCCTTTCTAACGCATGTGAACTATATATTTATGATGCTGTGCACAGAGGCATTATCAAGCTGGAACAGTTTTGATTCTCCAAGTTCAAGTGAAGGAAAAATGTAATGCTACCACATGAAATGACACTAATTCACACACATCGATGACTTTTTCATGGCTGGAAAAGTCCTGTGTCCCAATATTTTTGTCCATGTTGTGTTTATTTCTTAGTGCTTAATACAACCTGTGCTCTAAACTGCTACATGTGAGTAGCAAGTGATCAGTTGTTCCTGCAATTTTCCCTTCATACAGTCTAGAATTTCACTTAAACTGGTTCCTGTGCTTCCGTATTTGTTCCTGCTCTTCCTCTCAGACGTGCATCCAACGTGGGTCTTGTCCAAAAAAGCAGAGTCGCTATCTGCTTTACTGGACTCAAAGCTCTTAGCTAATTGACTGCTCACTAAAAATGGATTAACCTCTTTATCTTGCGGCCCGAAACTCCTGAGCAGTGCAATGGAACAGTATTCGCTCTATCGTCAGGAGATCCGGCGTTCTGCGCCTGTGCCTCATGACGAGTTGTATGGCGAGAGAGTAGGCACGCACACTCTTTCCCCTGTCTATCAGCAACCAATCAGGTGTATACGTGAGCTCATATTGTTGTCAAAACATTTGTCACCGTTTTTTTGCAAAAAAAAAACCAAGCTGCCTGTTTTTGAGAAAGACTCAGCCTTTAACCAGGGGGTGGAGAAGAGTCTCAGTTATGGGTCAGTGAAATGAGGCACACACTCATGCAGAGGTCCTGAGCACGAAGAAGCAGAAGATGCTCAGATGTGGATAAAAAATTAGCAGCATGATGAGTTGAACAACCCTCTGATCAAAACCTTAGCCCTGAGCCACCGTGAAGGAGCGCATGCTGGCAATCGTCGTTCCCCAGGACGGTGGGAATTGGGAATAGCTATGATATGAAATGCTTTGACCATGACAGATCTGGAATGATCTGAGTAAAGCAGAGATTTGTGAGGTTTCAAACCGCTGGATTCGTCATATTCTGGCGATTCTCGACACACCGCATGTGCGTAAATCCGATGGACCTGGCGTGAGGAAGAAAACGTTTGAGATGGTGGAGGGGTGAGGAAAGGGATTTGGACTCTGATCTGTCACACTTCTGTGAATTCCTGCTTGATCTCCCTTCTGGATCTCTTGCACAAGAGAACAGGGACACATTAGCAGGCTTCGAATTTCTATTTTCCCCTCTCACAAAAACAAAACCCAGCGGGAAAGTACATAACAATGCAGTCTCAAAATGTTTATTTTTTCACCCCTAACAAATGATAAATCTCGTGGCTGTATAACGGGGCCACGATGCTGATTTCACTTTCGTTATTAGCAAAAAAAAATAACTGCGCGCAGGAGCCTCGTTAAATCACATCCTTTCAGACTATTTAAACAGGATGTTGTCGGTGACACTTTCAAATCTGTGCAGGGTTTATTGGGTTTTTACTTGTGTGCTTTCCAGGGTAATAACACATTATAACACGGCCTTGGTCCTGGCCTGGCATGTTAAACAATACGGAGAAAAGTCAAACGTGTACAGGGTGCACAGGGCTTGGGACTGGGCAGGAAACAGTGATCACATATGATCCCAGTGATTAAGGAGTAAAGACTGCTGGAAGCTGAGAGAAAATCTGGCCTGTGTTTTTGTTTCTGCAAAAGTAAATAAAGTAGCAGATTTGCGTCTGAAAGTTACAAAGCACTGAAACTAGAGACGCCTTCCAGCGCGTTCTTACACCCATTACTCATAACATTAAGACTGGTGAAGTGAAGAACACTGATCACTTAATCATGGCACCTGTTAGTGGGTGGATATATGTATTAGGCAGCAAGTGAACACTTTGTCCTCAAAGTTGACGTCTTAGAAGCAGAAAAAAATAGTTTTAAAAGGACCAAATTGTGATGTCTAGACGACTGGGTCAGAGCATCTCCAAAACTGCAGCTCTTGTGAGATCTTCCCGGTCTGTAGTGGTCAGTATCTATCAAAAGTGCTCCAAAAAAGGAACAGTGGTGAAACAGTGACAAAGTCATAAGCAGCCACGGTTCACTGATGCATGTGGGGAGCGAAGGCCTGTCTGTGTGGTCCGATCCAACAGACTAACTCCATTGCTGAAGAAGTTAACGCTGTTGATGCTCAACCAGGCAGCACTGTTTTGCCAGCAAAAGGGGAACAACCCAAAAACTGCAGTTTGCACACTTGCGGCAAATGTTTACATCCAAACACAATATTTACATGTAAAGTATTTCTTTGTTTTTTTTACATCGACAAACCACTGTAACAGTACTATTCATGTTTGTCTTGGTCTCATGTTGTCTTTTGTTTTGTTTTTTTTGCCCTAAATGTTGCACATTGTGGTGCTGGTTTAGAGTTGTGTAGTTCTCTGTTCCTTTTGTTCATTTTTTTGTGTTTTATAGGGGCAAGGTTTTTTCATTTCACTGTGTACTGGACTGTATTGTATATGGTTGAAATGACAAAGCCTACTTGACTTGACATTGGACAGATGGTCATAATGGTATGCCTGATCAGTGGCCATAAATTGATGCCTGGTCGGTGTATAAACCTGTGGGATGTCTGCTGGCAGAGCTGCTGCTATATCACATTAATCAGCACTTTCTGACCTGAGCAGAATTTAACACCGCCATGGTGTTACGTGTCTGTGCTGTTTTCAGTTTTTTCTATTGTCATAAAGAAAAAAGAAAAAAAAAAAGATGAATTACTGAAACGGTGTAAAATGAATGTTTAGACACATACAAATGCTGCGACTGAATTTTTTTCTGAAGCAGCTGTCAAAAGAAACTACATTTACTAAAGAAATAATGTTGTAGCAAAATGTAGGATGAGCAATTCATATTATTATTATAATGAATATTCTCATAAAACTGTTCAACAGTATTTGAATGAATAAATAAATACCATATTTTTCGGACTATAAGCCGCTAATTTTTTTCCCACGCTTTGAACCTAATTTATAGATTTCTCCTGGGTTTTTCCCGGGTTCACAAACTTTAAGCCAAAAAACTTATCCCCATAACATCAGACCAATGAAATTGCCGAGCGGGTTCAGGTAAACCAATGAAACTCTTTATATTAAATCAGATGCGCTCCCACTAAATCGGGCAGCACCACAGCATAAATATGGATGATGTTCCTCTGACGTTTGACCTGCCGCTCACTCCGACTGTCAACAGGAAATGCGAATCATTCGTCACTCTGAAAACAACCGGGCATGAAAACACACACTTCATCTGTGTTCTGCTGCACGCCATCGGGGGAAAAGCTTCACCGATGGTGATTTTTAAACACACGACGATGCCAAAAGATAAACTTTCGAGAGAAATTGTTGTGAAAGGAAGGAGGAAGACAGTGAACAATGACTTTCTTGGTAGGCTACTGTTTAGTTACAATCCGTGTAACAGACACTGTCTTTCATTAAAGCCTGTGTAAAGTTCATTAGTTTCAGTGTAGACACCTGCGGCTTATAGACAGGTGCAGCTTATTTATGTTCAAAATAAACATCTTTGTAAAATTCAGTGGTTGCAGCTTATATTTGGGTGCGCTTAATAGTCCGGAAATTACGGAAAACATTTGTCAGCATTACGTTATAATGAATGTTATGTATGAAATACCGTCTCAGGAGAGCTACACACACAGAAGCTTTGATTACTACAAAAGCCAATCGGATCTGATTTGTTTGGCATCAAATCAAGGTTCAATTACAGCAGTTAAGACTTGATTAAAAAATAAGTAAATAAAACAAAACAATTTAAAGAAAACCCTGCTGAACATGGATTTGTGCTAAAAAAAAAAAAAAAAAAAAAAAAAAAAAAAAAAAGAATTGTGACGTCATTCTTTAAGAAAGTGTTGGGTAAAACAGGATTTGATATTTAATTTACTGAAGAAAAAAAAAGTAACCAAAAAGTTATTTGATTTAATATTTAAAATTAATTATTAAAAAAAAAATATATAAAATTGTAAAATACCTATAAATATTCTTGGAATGTTTAAAAAATAGGTCAAAGAATAATTAATATTTTTTAACATCAAGTCAGTCGTTTGCAGGTATTTTTATTATTATAATTATTATAATTATTATTATTATTATATAAAATATATAACAGAGCGCTGCATTACTGACAGGTATTTTATCCAGTGAGAATGAATGCCATTACTAAAGCAAGTATTTCGACGGGTCTCCTTTCACTGAAGCCACAGCTGCACCACCCGTATACATCATTTCAAACAGAACCATCGATATTAACCTCATAAAATGACCCCGGGGTTTTTTGGTGCAAATTCTACAGGAAAGAAAACGGAAAAAACTAAAATGGTCCATGAAAAAGCTGAACAAATGTTCGGAACTGTTTTGTCTGATCTTTTCACACAGTGTCCAGCTTTTCTTGAAACGTTCCCCTTGTAAATGTCTTTGTAAGTGGATCTGAAACCAAATCAAGCAGGAACCATACCATCAAATTCTTTTACTGAGGATCACTATAAAGTTCAAATCCAGTTACAGACTCTAAAGTCTTTCGACCGTGTCCTTCGTTCCATATGCAAAAAAGAAGCAAAAGAAGACAAATGACAAAGGACAAGCCTCTGCTCCAAAATGCAACAGGGGGAGGAGCAGTTTGGAGTCAAAAACAAAACTGTACACGATAAACAGCGAGACAGAAAACCTAAATGACCAATCAGACGTTTCAGTAATCCGGTTAAAAGAGTGAAAACTTCCGTTACACTTTATTTCAAACTGTGTTCCCCCTCTCTCGCTTTGTATCGTGGTAAACTTTTCTTTATTTTTAAATTCCCCAAACCTTTGTTTGTGTTTTTCTATTTCATTTCCCTAAATAGACAATGGATACAGTAACGGGCATCAGGCTGCACCCCACGTTGCGCACACACTCGAGGTAATGGCGTCTAAACGACATTAGGAGCAAGCTGTGGAAAGTAGCTGAGTAAGAAGAAGAGACACCTCTCAAACTGATGGTGAGAAAAAGTATGCAGGTTCCTAAAGCATGAGAACATTTCAGCTAAGACGACGAAAAAAAAAAATTGTACCAATAAAAATCAGGCATTGAACGATTTACAACCGCTGTCTCCAAACATTCCAAAATCTAGTGGAACATCATCCACATCTTCAGAAAAGTGAAGTTTAATATAACAGCAAATAGGAACTACATTCGGGATGCTCATGAACCACATCTTATGGTCAGGCGTCCACAAACTTATGTCCATATAGCATAAATGATTACAACAGGTACATTACCTTTACTTAAACCTGTACTGTTTGTTTTGTTCCGTAAGATATCTCACAGGGTTCATGAACATAAATACCACCTGCTCAAAAGAAACTCTGTTGTCCTTGCGGTTTGTACACCATCTTGCCAGATGTGGATTTTCTTCACAGTCTCGCACCTGTCTATTTGAAAACCTGTGCACAACACTTGTTCGGATACATACGTAGCATTTTATACACACTTGCTGAACCAATCATCCAAACATCGCCAGGGGCAAACTAGTTATTCCACAGCCATACAACAGGAGACTAGCTATTAAGATTGGCCAGCAGTTGGATTGTCCAGATGTGGGTATATTGAGAATATATTACAATTTACTGTAGCCTTCCATTAGCATATAAATGAAGAACCCGTGCCCCATTTGTCAACTCTACAAACACGCATTAGGAGGAGAGATCTGGGTCGGCTCACGGCAGGGGGTAGAGCAACGCTGTACGAGATTAACACAACCCAAGGGTCAAGTAAATAAACAGGAGCGCCGGACTGACGGAACAAAACTGTCGATCAAACGGCAATTTTTGAAGTATATTTCAATTGGAGGCCAGCCGAGGATTTTTCCACGTGAACATCTTAAAGGTCCTTGAAGAACGAGTCAAGAATTTCGGGAATGGATTTGGACTGTGATTAATATAAACAGAGTGCCGCGATGGCTTAGGAATGCACTTTGCGTCAGTGAACGTTTCACTCAACAGATACACATTGACAATGAGAAAACGATGGATTCCCTGAGTCTGGTTCCTAGGAAAGTGTGTAGGATGTTGGACTTCTGATCAAAGGGTCGTGAGTTCAAATTCCAGCTCAAGAAACGTGACCATTGACTGCTCGGCTGGATAAATGATAAGACTGTTAAGTTGCTCTGGATAAGGGCTGTAAATGTAAATATTTCCTCTTATGGTTTCTTCCTCGTACCCTGTCAGGGAGTTTTTCCTTGTCGCTCCCATTATTAGGAATAAACTGGTAGGCAATAACTTTCAAATTCAAATTTTATAAGCTTTTAAACTCAGCGTTGGAACAATGTCCCCTGTTAAAATTGGTGTACAAAATAAAACCGAGTTGAATAATGTAAAATTAAACGATGGTTATCAATGAAATTAAACGGTTTTTGAAACAGGAAGTCTCCACACCCTTTAAACTTCATGAGAAACACACGGTTAGAAAAGGAATTTATATATAATTATCACCCAGAGTCACCCAGGTGAGCATGGGCTTTCCTTTTGGCTCTGGTTCTCGCTCATGTCATTTCGGGGAGTTTTGCCACCGGCTCACTCATTAGCTATACACTTATTAATGTCAATACCTGTCGATTGATCTATAAGCTGCTTTGTGACAAACCTCTCGTTCTTTTTTTTTATTATAATTTTTTTACAATCAGTGTGTGCTTTCTGTTATGCAAAAAAGAAATGCATCAATCAGATTCGAGCATCCGTCTACAGTACGCTGTGCGAGAAATCAAACACGAAAAAATTCGAAGTTGCACTAATAACGACAGAGCAGATCCGGTCTCGTGCATGTGGTGCCAATTCTTCGTCTTCTCTGTTCATCTCTCGTAAGTGGTAACGATCTCAGGTCCTTTTCTCTCTGGCTGATAACAAATATGCTGGGCAAATAGGGCCATTTTGTTCCGCTTATGTATACAAAAGAGGGCAGTTTGAGCTCTTTACTCCAAAAAGCAGGCACATGGAAGGCTTTAGGTAGAGACTGTTTATTGTGCGACAGGAGAAACATAACCTATTTTCCCTCTGGCAGCTGGCAAGTGGCTTGTCGTCGTCACTGCTTTTGTTTTAATATGTAAGAATGCAAATCAGAACAACTGGGACTCGTTTAAACGCGATGCCAGGACATCTGAAGAAGACATCTGACTAAAATGATGCTGTACAGATGTTCTATTTGAAACATTTGCTACAAAGTAGCAGTTTAGTGTAATTAATTTTTTTTCCCCTTAAACATACACTGCAGAGGCAAAAGTATTGGGACAGCTGACTTCTCCATGTATATGTGGTTCTTTCCCAAACTCTTACCACAACATAGGAGGCACACAAATTGTATTAGATTGGATTGGATTGGATGGGGTAGCATTACATTTTTCATTCACTTGAACTAGAAGACTAAAATCTGTTCTAATGTCCCTGTGCACAAAGCCAGTTCTATAAAGATATACGTTACATGGGTTATAGTGGAAAATCTTTGAGCCTTGACCTCCACCCTTTGATTCGATTTGGAACACTGACTGCATCTCCTTACCTACATCAGTACCACAAATCTCCACAAATCTCCTTAAACACACTCTAAAATCTAGTGGAACATCTCCCCAGTAGAGGTTATAATAACAGGAAATGGGTCTAAATGTGGAACGGGATGCCCAGAAAACAAATACCAATCTTATGTGCACACCCTACATTATACAGCAAGAAGAGCAAGAACAAGGAGCGAAAGAGAAAGAAAACAAAATCAATCCGGATCACAGCATGTGCAAACACTTCAGCATGACACCTACCCACAACACAGCAGTGTGTAAGACACATGAGCATCTGCCAACTCTACACGAGCTAGAAACAAACACACTTAAAAACACACTAAGAAAAAACTGAGAGATTTCATCCCCCGTGAGGAGAACACACTGTCGGCCAACGTCAAGTGTGTATAAAATTATAATAATAAAAAAAGAAAAGAAAAGCATAAGGAATTGTACAACAGTATTATCACACAGAGGCCCGGACCACGTAGCTCAGAAAAGACATAAAAGTTCTCTGTCCGCATGATGTTTTCAAGCAAAAACCCCCACTTTAATACAACAGCCTTGTGACGGTACTTCATACGCTGTTGTGTCAAAAGCCTCAAGAGTGCCAAAGAGCTGCGCATTGAGCACTGGAGAAAAGGCGGAAAAACGTCAACATGGTGAAATGTTCTCAAACAGAAAAAAACTTATGACAAACACGTACTTTTTCACTGCCCATAGTAAAACAAGTTCTTTCTCTGGGACTCAAAAACGTTTTTGCAGCTGGATGAGAGGCGACAG
This sequence comes from Silurus asotus, assembly GCA_024362625.1. Lineage (NCBI taxonomy): Eukaryota > Metazoa > Chordata > Actinopteri > Siluriformes > Siluridae > Silurus > Silurus asotus. The sequence goes on from MU551640.1 coordinate 765,614, forward strand.
CCAAAAATATAGGAAAAAAAAAATCCAAGCACGTTTGGGCAGGACCGTGATTTCATTCACACAACTTGAGTGAAACAGAATGAGAAACTGAAGCTACGGCACCTGTGATCTTCAATATCATACAGAACCCTCAATGTATTTTTGCTGTCCATCGTTTTAAAAGTTGGGAAGAAATTAAAAATCAAAAAAAAATTATTTAATTACCCAGAACTTAAAAGAAAGAACAAACCAGACAAGAAAAATATTGATATTACCAGTATTATTATTAGATGTATAGTCAGGAACTGCTTGCTGCCAGTGGCACCCCAGGCCTCCTCACCCTATATCAGCACCTGACTTTCCTAACACTGAATGAGCACAAATCTCCACAAGCACACTCCAAAATCTAGTAGAACATCTTTCCAGAAGTGTGGAGCTTAAAAAGAACAGCACATGGGCACTAAATGCAGAATGGGCGTGTCCAGTTTACCATTATTGCGAATATTAAGCGACCTGTGGGGGCAGCATTAATGCGAGAGAAGCAGAGCACATGATACGTCTCCTGATGCTTGGGATGATAAATGTTACTAGGCGACCGGTCGTATATACAGTAATAGAGCGACTGTTTACCGAGCATGAGATGGGGGAGGGGGCGGAGCTCCCAGGCACTGCCAGGTGATAAAATGTACTTGTATGCACCTGCACAAACCAAGGAAAAAAAAACTCTGCTCCTCTCGTGTTCTTTATACTTCGATATTCGAAAATCGTGAGCAGTTAGGAAATAAGTTGCGCATTCAGAAAGATCCAGTGTCACAATTGAAACTCCAACAGATGTCTTTCTCCAGAGCTGAATCGCAGAGTTTGTAAATATTGCTCTATCATCAGGACGAAGATGCGGTGCTCTTTGATTCTCTGTCAATTTTTTGCATGAGATACAAAACATTCTGGTTTAAAAACAAAAAACAAAACTACAGCTTGAAGAAAATCTCCTTGCACTAAACCCACATAACTAATCGATTTCCAAATGTTGCTCCTGCCAATAGAGACAAACTTTATCATCAAAATACCTATGAGAAGAACTTCTGGATGGACATATACAGAACCTTCCAGTGTGAAGGTGAAATACAATGCAACAGTCAGACATTTAATCAGTCAGGCTTTTAGTCTATGCCTCGTTCACAGACCTATTGATGTTTTTTTAAACGCAAAACAAGTGAGCTTTTATTGTTCCAACCATATACGGTTCAGTACCAAGGTGCTTCATAACACAAAACGACACTAAACAACATAAATGCGCCACATTTAGTCTAATAATTGTGTGCTTTCGGAGCATCAACACTTTAGCATTCATACCTTTTTCAACATGCAAATCCCTGTGAATGATTCGACATGCTTTAGAATTCGGAGCTGTTGTAAACACAGATAACTGGCGTGATAAAAGCATGTGCGATATGAATGCTGCCTGCTGAGTGGACGGTGGATCTGGGGCAGCATGAGCGTTCGTTGAGCCTCGTCCCAACTAAACGGTTTAAAATAAATATCCACATTCATTGTTTGTGTTCTGAATCCGATTTAAACGACACCAGGATGTTATCTGAAGCGTGTTCCGTCGATGTTTTCTGAAACCCAGCCAAACATAAATAAATGTATGTTTATACTTATATATATTATATTTATCCAAAATTAGTGTTTTGCTTTTCATGACCTACTTTCACAACCTTTATTGTAACACTGATTCGGCCCGGGTTCGAGCCCCGGTCAGGGAACCAACCCTAGCCATTAGGGTTGCACAAGCCTTAGAGCCGGTCCCAAGCCCCGATAAATAGGGAGGGTTGCTTTAGGAAGGGCATCCAGCGCAAAAACATGTGCCAAATCAAACATGCGGATGATCCGCTGTGGCGACCCCTAATGGGAGAAGCCGAAAGAAAGATTTTAACACCACTAGATCAGGAGGAGTGTGGTAAAGCTCAGTGAACACACATTTAAAGAAAAGCACATAGTGAGCTGAAATGTTCGGTATTGTCTATACTTGTAGACATCTGGTTTAAAAGTTTAAAAGCTGAGTCGATAAACCCGAATCTTTCGTTCTTGGTATTTACACCAAAATGTAGGTTCTTAGTGTTAACACAGATCTATCAAACTGATGCACCGTTTTTTTTCAAGTGATCAAAAATACTGGAGCACATGATTGACAGGTGTGTGTCAGCTTCTCACCCAGGTGTTTTTTAATGCCATGCCAGCATCAGAACCTATTTTCACTGCAGGATCAATGTGGGTATGATAGAGTTCATGCAGGTTTTATCAAATCAAATGTAAGACTTGTAGACTGAGCATTAGAGTTGGCCTTACAAGGACATCGGAAAAGACCTGTTTACAATGATCTAAGACCCGGAACAGCAAATGTAAGACTTTGTAAAACCTCAAATGTAGATTTTAATATGTGTTTTATGGTCATGTTTGTTTTACAGTGATGGCATGATGGGGTGTGAGTCTGGAGTGTCCAATACGGCACGTGGTATATGTGGTCTGGCCTTATAAACTGATTATTTAAACAGTTAATAGCTCTGCTTAAAAGGGAGGATACACCACACTCCCTCAGATCCCGCCTGCTCTCGGGTAGGTAAACAAGACTGTTTTCTGTTCTGGCAACGAGGTGGTGGAATGAACTTCCTCTAGATCCCCCAAAAAATATAATTTTTTATATTATATATATATTCCTGTTGTTTTATTCATTGATAGATTACTTCAAAGCAGTTTTGCATGTCGGTCTGTATAAAGGCATCTGCTAAATACCGTAAATGTAAATGAAGAAACCTACGTGAAGACTAGAGAGCCGTCTATGGAGGAAATAAAAACATAGAAAAGCGTACAAAAACTTCCCTGAAAATCCACTGGGGTGCTAACAAACACACATGTATCAGGTCAGCCACAATAAACAACCACAGTTGTTGACTGAAACCTGAGAAAAAAATAAAAAAAATAAATAATAATAATAATAATAATCACTATCAACCTCCATAAAAAACAGGGTGAAGCTTTCACACTGTGGCTGAGCTGTTCCAATACTTTTGGAGGGAACTGGTGTCTATGTATATCTTGCATCGTGAATCAGGTCAAATGATGATCTATTGTATTGTCTATCCGTAACAAGTATTACTTTCACCTTTTAAAGGGCATCGAATTACACCGAAATGTGGGTATTTCATTATTACAGCCCTAAAACATCGTTATAGCCGTTATATGCCCTTGAAATCCTCTATTCTGCTGACTAACACCGACTATCCCTGCATGCTGCGTAAAAAAGCAGGGGGCAGAAACGCCTGACTGAGTTAATTAGAAAAAAGATCCCCATTATACCCATGATGCTTCTGGATTTAAGGGCTCAGGTGTTAGCCCGTTAGCTAGTGGTTTCGTGTTACATTTGCTGTTAGTGGCTGTTTTCTCTGACAAGGCTGGCTCTGTTCCCTCTTGGCTAGTGACGACCCATTTAGAAGGAGCTCTACCGGTAACAAGAGAACACTAGGAGTGCTGTAGATCCTCTCGTCTCCGTCTCTGGTGTAGGCACACACGCATGCACGGAGTATGACGAAACTCACAGGAGGCTATCGAGCAGACATGGCGTAATAACTGGCAGAGAAAACGTGCAGCCGTGTCAAAGTCAAATTAAAAATCTAATTGGTCACGCGATTTCCGGTTTTCAACAAGCTGCACGTTTTGCCAGCAAAATGTTTGCTGTCTATCGGACGTACTCATGCCCTCGCTAGACGTGGACATGTGCTTATTCCTCAATTAATTTTTATTTGTATAGCGCTTTTAAAAATGAACACAGTCTCAAATCAGCTTGACACAGATAATGTGGCGATAAAAATGTAGATGTTCTTTCTAAGTAAGTTTGTCCCTGATGAGTGAGCCGGTGGCGCCTGTGGCAAGGGAAAACTCCCTGAGATGGCATAGGAAAGAAACCTTGAGAGGAACCAGACTCAAGAGGAAACCCATCCTTATCTGGGTTGCACCGAATGTCCATTTATTGCAGATATATGATGTTGCGGGGTACAGTGATGGTGATCAGAAGAAAACTGTAATCCTGAGTCAATGTAGCAGACTGTTAACATTAACTACAGTCCAAATCCATCCTCAAAGCTTCCGTTCTTACTCTGGAATTTCATGGAACCACCGATGGCGGTTCTTGCGATTAACTAATTAGCCAACAGTGCATAATAGCACATAGATGCAGGTCATAAGCTTGAAACATCAGAAAGGTGGGAAAAAAAAAAAGTCAATCCTGTGACTGGTTTCTGGCACCGAATGTGTTGATTTGAGTGTTGCTGAAATGGCGGATCTGAATTTTTATATTGTGCAAGGGCCTCTAGAGTTCATCCAGAATGGCGCAGAAAACAAAAAACATCCAGAGGTTACGGGAGAATAGTCGGACTAGTCTGAGCTAGCACGGAACCACTCTTTGCAACCGCGTTGAGCAGGAAAGCACCTCAAATTACACCGAAGCTTGAGGCCGATAGAAAACTACATGGGTTTCCGTTCCTATTAGAAAAAAAAAAACAAGAAAATGAAACTACACTGGTGATCAGCTCATCAAAACTAGAAAGCATTGCCTAGTCTTTTCCTAGTCTTGATCTCTCCAAATGATAAAAATGGTTCAAAATGATCTTCCTAGAGGTGCTGCCATGATGGTCCCTCTCCTCTGATGGATGATGTAAAACAAAACTGTTCAATTAGCTGATCGAGACTGCTATTGTGTAATTTGCCTAGTTCTTGATGGTTTTAAACAGCTAATTAAATAAAGAAAGAAAAAAAGATTTGTTATGCATTAAGAGCTTTTCACACCGAAAGTGCTGACTGCTCGTCACCTGTTTATTCTCAATAAGGTGTGCAAGTAAAGTGACGCGAGTGGAACAGCAGGCGATGTGACAAATGAGCTCAACCTAGCGGCACATGTTACACTGAACTCGACATGTGAAACTCCACGCCTGTTCGTTTTCAAGGAAATTGGGTTCTGTGTTGTTCTAAAGGCAAAAAACAAAACAAAAAAAGGGACAATTAATGGCACTTTTTTCACAAAGAAGCCGATGACTCATGTGATCATTTATTTGATACGTAGCAAAAACACTGCTTAATTTTATTAATGCGTTTGACACGTTCTGCATAAACGGCAGATAAACATAGAAAACGAAACTGATGCTGTTTTTATCTCTGTTACTCGTTAGTCAAACTGGAGCTACTTTTCCCTTTTAAGTCAATGTAATGGAGCTGTTTACACAGAATCAGTGTTTAGGGACTTGCTACATTTCCAAATGAAGTTGCTCCAAGTTTAATGCATAAACGAGGACAAGCTGCGAGTCGGACAAGCGTTTAGCTTTAATCAAGCCCTTAAAAAATTCAAAGTGTCAGATGATGCTTGCAGAGAAATGTTTTTTCATTAAAGGAGGTGACTCGATATAATCTTCCTCAGGCACCAAAAAAAAAATATATACGCCGATGTCCTGATCAGTCAAAGTGAAGCGCCATTTTAATTAAAAGGACTAGAACGAAATGTGAGCTTTCATTAATCAGGACTTGCTGTTTACTACCCGCCTCCTTGTTTGACTGACGGCTGAGATCCTCCTTCTGTTTTTAAAAGACTACGAACTTTTTCCAAAGTGCGATTAGACTCTAGACATAATTAAAACACACTGGATGTGTGAAAGGGGTGTTTGTCAACACAAAATTAGCATATAATGTGGGGAATGTTTTTCAGAAAATAATTCATATCAGCATCGATTGAGCAAAGACAAAGAGTCAGAAGTGTAACTTTAAATGCTCCTGTTGAATAAAGTTATTGTTTCTCACTGCGGTACATATCTGAATATCAACCTGAAGTTATTCTAATGCAGTCATTATGATCAAATTTGAATTTTCTTTGTGCAAGAGAGTTTGTGTGTGTGTGTGTGTGTGTGCGTGCGCGCACTCATGACGATGGATACCATGCCCTCAGACAGACTTACTTAAACTCATGGACAGAAATTTGTGGACCCGTGATCATAAGATTCACATGTTTTTTGTTTTTTTTTAATCCAATTCCAATGTTATAATATCCTCCACTCTTCTGGGAAGATGGTCCACTAGATTCTGAAGTGTGCCTGTGAAGATTTGCGCTCATTAATCCACAAGGGCATTTACGAAAACGGCGTTTTCAAATGCAAATGAATTAGTGCAGCTTTAAAATTTTTATTTTATTTTTTTTACAAATTCTTAATTATCACCCAATCATTCAAATATCATACTTTTTCATACTGTTCCAAAATGTGTAGAAACCCTGTATACAACACTTCACACTCCGGCAGGACATATGCCTCACTGCTGACTTTGTTAAAGTACAGATCCAGATACATTTCCATCCATTACCGTCTACCCTCGTGGCTTTTTAAAAAAAAATCTGGCTTCAACTCCGCAAAACTTTCACCGCTCCCTCCCTCTGGACTCGTCCTAAATTATAAATCCGTTTCCCTGAACAGGGGATTCGGTGTGCACTGAAAACCATTTGGCTTCGTCATCTGCAACATTATGTTACGTTCCATTGCTTCCTCTCCTAATGCCTTCCTTCCTATCTATATCATTCATCATGGACAGAATAATGTGATAAACGTTGACCATGCTAAGGGCTCCGAAGGATTCTTCAAAATAAAAAGCTTCAAAAATGTCTTTTTCTTTTGGTTGGACATTTAGATGTGTGTTTAAGAAGGCTTCGGTACAAACATTTCTCAGAAATTCTTGATTAATTGTGTTTCGAACCCTGTAACAGAAAGCCCCTCTAGGACAAAGTGGACATACATGATAGGTGTAGCTTATAAACTAAATTCAAAAGGCATTGTTTTAAAGCAGCGGTACACAGAAAAAGTTGTATGAAAGAATGTGCAAGTTTATTGCCTGTACGCTTTTCCTTATAATAGTTTATACCTAATGTGTGAGCCTCAGTGGACACAGAGTGGGGACACTGGACACGTAGGGCCAATAAGATGGTGTGAGGAAAAAATCTGGAAAGGGAACCAGACTCAAAAGAGAACCCCATCCTCATCTAGGTGGCACCAAATGTCCATTCATTACACTTCCAGTGTTGAGGTGTGTAGTAATCGGTGCTTAAATGAAGAACTGTTTATGCAACCCGTGGTCCTGAACCATTGCAGTAGACTGGTGATTAATTAGTCCAAATCCATCCTCAAAGTTCTTGCATCTCGGTGCAGGAACCTTTACTTCATGTCTTCACTATACACGTATGACTTTGCAAAGTTTTTGCAATCTTTCCTGATCCCGAGTCGGAATCGCGGCGGCGCGAATCTACGGAGACTTAATGCCGTTAGGTCCCGAGCCGATTCGCTTGAAGGTACGCGATTCGCTTTGTTGTTATTCTTTTGTGTTTTCAAATGAAGACCTATCATGCACTGCACGTTTAGATCCGTGTCTCAAGTGCCACTGATCAGATAATTAGCATTCACTATTTAGCTCCTCTACACTTGAAGGCTCAATTATTTTTCAGCTAATATGACTGAGACTCTCCTGAGAACGACATGCTGAGGAGAAGGAGGAGGAAGAGGAGGGAACGAGGAGAAAAAGGCGAGGCTGTGTCTCAGCTGAAGCGTCTGACGAGATGCAGAAGAGGAAGGTAATGAATTCCGGTTAGCTAGGCCCGATTCTTGAACTCCCGACGAGCATTCACGTGCCTCGTCTTATGTTTGAAGAGGGAGTCGTAATGAGGATTGTAGATTAGCAGAATGTTAGATGCAAGAAACCCTGACAGGAAGCATGCAGATCCTGCTAGCAGTTGAAGTAGTTAGTTAGATCAGGGCAGATAGTGTGACAGCGTGCCAGCCGTCTGAGCGGTGTGCCATAGCGGGGCTGTGCTGTGTGAGCAGAAATACCCCACTGCCTGCACAGATTGCAGCTGCTTGGTTAGCATTCGCCAGCTTTCTTGGAAGACAACCCTCCGCAGCTCTGCTATGCTCAGGAGATTTGTCAGACGGCTTGCTAAACGCACAGCTCTAATCCGGCTGGTTAATGTGGTTTTCGAGTCTTCAAATTCTTTGAAATGACGAATACAACACCAATACTTTTAGGCAAAGGTAAACTGGACCGTCGCCTGGAGCACCACCATCTGAGGGCCACCATCCTCAAACCCCACCAAGAGTATTGTTATTATTATTAATTAGTAGCAGATTTTTGGGGGATTTTTTTACAATTTTGACGTACTATGATTATCTGAGTACCGTATTTTTTAGACTATAAGCTGCTACTTTTTTCCCACGTTTTAAACCCAGCGGCTTAAACAACGAAGCGGCTTATTTATGAATTTTTCCTGGGTTTTCCCGGTTTCACAAACCTCAAGTCAAAAAACTGAACCCCATAACATTAGACCAATGAAATTTCTGTATGGAAACGAGAAAACGCACCTCACCTGTGTTCTGAGCTGCACGGCTTCTGGAGAAAATTTTTTTTTTCTTAAACGCAAAACAATGCCCAAATATTAACTCCCGAGAAAAATTGTTGTGAAAGGAAGGAGGAAGACAGTGAACAATGACTTTTTTGGTAGGCTACTGTTTAGATACAAGCTGTTGTAACGCGTTGAGTCTGGGTGAAGGGAGAGCTCGCTAACTCCAGTTACAACAGAAATCATAAACACAGACAGGTTTCCAAAACTCATGCTTTTTTATTTTTCTTGGCAACAGCGTTACGGGTTAGTCAAGGAAACTTAGAAATGGGCATCAGAAAATAATAAGGACATATTCCTCGGTCTTGAACACACGCAGTAATAGCGGAAAAATGCAGTGCCAGGCTATTCCCCGCCCTGCTCCTAAAGGAAGCACAAAATATTTCACCCGTTACACCGTGTGTAAGGTGTCTTTGGTTAAAGCCTGTGTAAAGTTTATTAGTGTAGATGGGTGCAGCTTATATATGGGTGCGCTTTATAGTCAGGAAATTACGGTAGTCTCTTTGGTAATAATGGCCACTGCTGATAGGAAAAGAAATAGAGATGTAGAGGGTGGCAGGGAACATTGTCCATGTTTAACATATGCTCGAATATGCAAAGGTCTATATTCTTTTGAACATGGACTTTCATTGCAAGCTTGCCCCCTTGAGCAAGGCCCTCAATCCTCAACTTCTCAGATGTATAAACGGGATAAATGCGGGTCGCTCTGGGTAACAGCGGCTGCCAAATGCCTTGAATGTAAAAATGCTCAGGCTCATCCTAACTAAAAACACACGACCCTTTCTTTCTCACAGGCGCATTAGTGGAAAATTACTAACACCTCATTTGCATTGTAGATTTGCTCATTACCCGCTGTGCTTGTTGCTATTGTTCACTATATCACTAGGAGTTTTGGAACGTTCCGACCTACGCTGCCTCATGCGTGCAAAACACTGAAATGCAAAAAAAACTTTTACAGTCAAACAGTCCCCATTTAAAGATTTTTCTGCATGGGTGCATCATCAAAAGCATGACCCCCACCCCCCCCACCCACACACAGAGTTAAGAGGAAGCAGTGATGATAGGTATTTTTTTACTTTTTTCTCAGTTTTCTTTTTTCTTGTATTGCAGCCACAAAATGTTATAAAAAGCAGCCGAAGTGGCTCATTGTAAACTTTAGAATGTACATAATTTAATTAAAATTGGAGAATGCTATATCTTTTAGACTGATGCTAAACACTGATGCTTGCCTACAAGGCCAAAAATGGACCAGCACTATCTTACCTCAGTGACCTCATCACATCTCGCACTGCACCACGCTGTCTGAGATCATCCAGCACTGCTCGACTGGTACCACCTTCTCTCAGATTGAGAGGTAAGTACAATTCAAGGCTCTTCTCTGTTCTGGCACCGAGGTGGTGGAATGAACTTCCCCTAGATGTCCGTACAACAGAGTCCCTGATTATCTTTAAGCAACGACTGAAGACCTACCTCTTCCTGAAATACTTAAATTAGCACTTTCCAAGTTTGTAGAATTCGAGTTATGTTTATATTGAGTTTGTATTCTTTCGTACCAGTGTAAGATTTATTCACTACTAGAGATTTAAAGCACTTTTGTACGTCGCTCTGGATAAGGGCGTCTGCTAAATGCCGCAAATGTAAATGTAAATGTAAATGTTTTAGGCCGTTCCGTTTAAAGTCATTTATTTTTATTAGACAAGAGGGGATTTTTTTTTATTATTTGTAACTGCAACACGAGTGCTTTTTTTTTCCTAGCGGTTGGTTAAACGTTCAGATCGTAATACGTGAAACAGAGCTGCGGTAACGGCATACAATTAAGCACTTCTGGAAAGGGAGTAAACGGCTGCATCAACTCAATATGTTGTACATCATGAACTGTAGCATGTAAAAAAAAAAAGGAAAAGAAAGACAAATGTAACATTTCTTAATCCATTTTAAGATAATATGATACTATTGATAGGAGAAATGTCATAAAGCAAACACTTCTCATCGATCGCTTTCCAATCAATGGTAAGAGTTTCTCTACAAGCAGAACAAATTAAACCCTACTTCCGATTCGGTCAATGGGGTTTAGATGTTGTGTATCCTCAACTGACACGTTGATAAAAAAAAAATCAACACACACACACACACACACACACACACACACACACACACATACAGTGCTAGGAATTATTTACCCTGTAAACTGCTCTAATTCAGGACAGAATACGTATGTGGAGAGCGACGAGATCACCATTTTAACCCTCACAATAACACAGATCTCCCTGAGGGGCTAATCCTGTTTTAAAAAAGTCTAGCTGATGTTTAGATACACTATATCGTCAATGGTTTGTGGACATCTAACCATAAGATCGTTAAGTGCTTTTTTTTTTTTTTTTTTTACACATGTTCCACTAGATTTTTTTTTTTTTTTTTTTGTACATATGTTCCACTAGATTTTGGAGTGTGCTTGTGGAGATTTGTGTCAGCTACATGGATGTAAGTTAAGTAAAGGCAGGTACTGATGTAGGTGAGGTGGCATTACAATTCGTCACAAAAGTGTTCAAGTGAAAGAAAAAAAAAAAAAAAACGGTGTCCCAATACTTTTGTATCGACAATATAAAGATCACATGTACACTGCTCTGGAATGTAGAACCAGAATCAGGAGTTTACCGTCATTTCCAGGCTATAAAGCGCACCCATATATAAGCTGCACCCACTGAATTTGACAAAGATTTTTATTTTAAACATAAATAAGCCGCACTTGTCTATTAGCTGTCTACATTGAAACTAATAAACTTTACACAGGCTTTAACGACAGTGTCTGTTACGCGGTGTAACGGGTGAAATATGTTGTGGCTCCTTTAAGAGCATAGCGGTATTTTGGGAATAGGCTGCCGCCGGATTTTTCCGGTATTACTGCATGTGTGCAAGACCGAGGAATATGTCATTATTTTTTTTTTGATGCTCATTTCTAAGTTTCTTTGACTAACCCGTAACACTGTTGCAAGAAAAATAAAAAAGCACGAGTTTTGGAAACGTGTCTGTGCTTATATGATTTCTGTTGCAACTGGAGTTAGCGAGCTCTCCCTCAACCAAGACTCAATGCGTTACAACGGCTTGTATCTAAACAGTAGCCGACCAAGAGAGTCATTGTTCACTGTTTTCCTCCTTCCTTTCACAACAATTTCTCTCGGAAGTTTATATTTTGGCATCGTCATGCGTTTAAAAAAAAATAAAAATTTTATCCAGAAGCCGTGCAGCTCAGAACACAGGCGAGGTGCGTTTTTTCGTTTCGGTTCGTAAATTTCATTGGTCTAAAGTTATGGGGCTCAGTTTTTTGACTTGCAATTTGTGAAACCGGGAAAACCCCAAGAAAAATTCATAAATAAGCCGCTTCGTTGTTTAAGCCACAGGGTTCAAAACGTGGGGGAAAAGTGGCAGCTTTTAGTCTGAAAAATACGGTAATTTGAATCCGAACTGCTGCTTAATACAAATAAATGTAATTCCTTAAAAACGAAGCAACATTTAAACACTTGGGTCGTCATTCCTGCCAATTTCCACCTCGAGGTGAAGGACCGGATTAAAAACAATAATAAATAATAATATCTCAGCGGATGATGGATGGTGTGCAACACTGTGCAACATGCTGGAGATCAAATCAGCACTAATGAGCTTTAATTTAATTACAGAGCAGCAGGTGCACGGCACAGATTGAGGAGGAAGATGTTTGTGGAAGTTTCCGTTACAGAAAGACGACTCGGGTCTGAAGAGAAAGACCTCCGAAATGTCAGGTGCTGTGAATACTCCTTTATTTTCAGGGAAACGAGACTTTTCTGTCAAACAACTGCACTTAATATTGCACTTAAAGCGTCGCAGCTTTCACATTGCTTATACACATTCACTTAACAAGATAGTTTTCTCTATGACTTTTATACCATAGTACCCAAATCTAAATAATGGACTCTGGCTGTCGTTAAAATCCCAGGTTCATAGTAACATCCTCAGTATAATATCTAATACATAGGTATACATTTTCTGTGAAAAAGATATATATATAGTGCACATTTGTAGAAGGAATCTCTGGGGTCGACGCAACACGTGTGTGTGTGTGTGTGTGTGAGAGAGAGAGAGAGAGAGAGAGAGAGAGAGAGAAAAGAGAAGCTGATGTGAAAACCATTGTTTGTGGTTGTTATAGCAGAAGTGTTAACAGTTTTTTGTTGGGGTTTTTTCACAACATCGAGTGTAACTATACTTAGAGGAACATTCGTTTGAAGATTTTGTGATGAAGATAAAATATCTCCAATCCAAACTCCAACCTGAAACACAATGTACCACCCTCTTCACTCCTGGACTTTTGCCTTCAAATCCTAGCAGCCAGAAGAAACTAAATCATGGCAGACTCTATACCTTGGACACTTGGTAACTATACCACCCTGGACTATTGGCCTGACTTCTTATAGTTAAGAGGATCTGAATCAGCTCAAACTTCACCCCCTAAACCCTTCATTCAAACCCTTGCATGTAGGAGTAGCCGAAAAAGCTCAACTGCCCCCCTCTGAACTTTTGATTCAACTTCTCCCAGGCACAAGAAGCTGGATCATCTCAAACGTTACACCCTCAACCCTTAATTTCACTCCCTACAGGTTTAGAATCCACCCCTTGGACTCTTGGGTCAACTCCTCACAGAAAAGTGGCTTAACTATGACTATACCCTCTGGACTTTTGGCCTGAGTTCTCATAGTTAAGAGGAGCTAGATCAGCTCAAACCTTACCTTACCTGCCTGGACTTTTGATTCAACTCCTCCCAGGTGAAAGACGCTGGATCTGGATGTTTTTGTGTAGCGAGTCACACTTAGCATTTCCGCTTTGTGCGTATGTATAACACGATCTGTGTCCTAAATCAGAAAGTCTTTTCAGCTTGACTGTGAAACCAAAACATCATTTCCTCTGTATTTTTTAATAATTCAGAAATAGTTACATGCTGTCTGACATTACAGTTCTCTGCTACAGTAATCAAAGATTTGTAACCACTGAAGTAACTTCCCTCTCGGTAAAGGAAGTGAGAAACACATTTTCCAGTGAGCATTGTGGCCAGCAAAAGGCTCCAGCTCTGAAATGTATACCGAGCGAGTCGTCGAGGCGCATTTATCCATTTATCAGAAGAATATGTGATGCGTTGCTCAAAAGCTCATTTGTGCTTCGGTACTTTAGTCTCATGGCTTTGAGAAAAAAAAAAGGTTTTCAAGATCTACCTTGTGTTATCCACACCATCGGCACCATTCTTCACAAACTGAGGCTTATAGGCATGACTTTGAGAAATCTGTTACAAAAGTCGCTTTCAGATGCCGATCCTGGACTTATGGCCGCTCGCTCTCATGTCTCTCTCATTAACTCTGTGACCCTTGAGGGCACTCGATCGGCTGTTCTGATAGACGTGGAATCCGGTTCTTACCTCCTTCTCTAACGGCGTGTCCGGGAATAGTGAGCTGGCCTGTACGTTGAAGCCAGGTGCCGTTAGGAACTCGATCCTTTCCATCTGCCCTGTGTGTGTGTGTGTGTGTGTGTGTGTGTGTGTGTGTCGGTCCCTGTGCCTGCTCGGCCAAAGCCGAATCCTATAGAATAGCGCTATTGTTCCGTGGCCACTCGCAAAACCACAGACCTGCAAAGACCCCACACACGGCTTATTAAAGACTCGTTTATTATTAAAAATTCGAAAGTTTACACACGCTCTCTGAGATAACTACTGGTGTACACAAGCGCATACACTCTCGCTGATGCTCACAGTTTTGCAGATCTGCTGTGGTCATTTCATTTTGCACACGTCCTCAATACAAACACTTCAGTGATTCTGCTATTCAGACCTCAATATACACACACACACACACACACACACACACACACACACACACACACACACACATACACTCACACACAGCACGGAGTTTGTTTTTGTGGAATATGATTCCTGGGCTTTACAGGCTGAGGGGCCGGACTTAAAAAAACGGCGGAGGTGAAACGTTGCCCCCCTGAGAATTTGTTTATTACACCCGTGGCATGTTTATGTTTTTAAGAAGAGGCGTCGAATCCAGTGCCCCATTTGCACCCGTGTCATACATTGCGGATCAATTCCCTCGAAACAACACGCGCACGTTTTGAAAGCATTCCTCCCAGAGTACAGAGTGTTCGCTCCATCCTGATGAGAGAAAAGCAAACGGTGAGCGATAACAAACATGAAGATCCTGAGCTACTAGCATTAATAGACACTATGGTGAATAAGCGAGTGCTGGACCACCGTATAGCCCCTCTGACTATTAGGAATTGAAGGTCAATAGGAGTTCGCTTCCTGGTTGGGGAACTGAAGAAAAGTCAGGCGAAAAATCGCTCTACAGCCGAAAGCTTCAATTTCCTGTGAACGTATAGTAAACGACCGCGTTGTGAATCATATGGCATGATTTTGGTCAGTTTGCAGGTCCATTCACGTCCAATGTGTGTGTGTGTGTGTGTGTGTGTTTGTGTGTTTGTGCGCTTCTTATTATGAAAACATCTGTTGATGTGCAACGATACAATTTCTACTCTTAAGGCAACAATTAAATACGTGACGATCCCGCTCAATCTGCTGCACCCCCATATACCACATGAGCATCAGATTTAGATCCACACCAACCGTGTTATGAATCTAAAGCAGGCCTAATGTTCCCTTGTAAAAAAAGAGACATTGTAAAGGTACTCAAGCTTTCCAAAGTCTTGGAAAAGAAAAATGGACTTCTTTCATTTTTTAAATGATTGAATAAAGACAAACTGACAAATCATTGTCCACATCAGACTTTTTCTTCAATAACAATAATCCGTTTGATCATCCATTATTCCACCCTGTTCTTCAGACGTGCTTCCTGATGCCTTACACCTGTTCAGAGTTCTCTTTAACTGGAAACTGTTTGCTGCAGCTGATGGTTCCACATGAACAGCCTAAAGATCCATGAGGTTACTGTAGAGGATTAAGGATTCAAGAAGATGGATTTGGACTGTAATTAAAAGAAACAGTCTGCTGGGGTGCTGTTGCCATGAACAGTTTTGTACTCAAGTTTCCATCAGTAAACAGATGATAACCTCATCAATGATGGAACTATAATGAGTGGACATTCGATGAATATGGTTCTGAGAGTGGTTCGTTTCAAGGTTTAGTCCTCGTGTCATTTCAGCAAACTCTTTCTTGCCACTATTTTACATTGCCCTCTAATTTACAGGGATTTAATTTATGGCACTGAAATTTCTATTCACAATTTATTTTTGTAAAGCTGCTTTGGATAATATGCACCGTTTAGAGTACTATAGAAACAGAACTACAGAAAAACTGAATTTAAATTAATACTTGTAATGCAAACTATTCAGATTGTAACCTCAATTCTTATTATTCACTCCCTTGTTAATAAACTCAATCCGATCACGATCCCAAACAGGTCTGATCGCTACGCTTTTAATCAGGAGTAAAGGTTTCTTTTTGTGGGCTGAGTAAAGTAAAAGAGATGAACCGTAAGCATCGTTCCCTCATACCACCTTTCTGTTTTCCTCATTTTAAATGTGGATTTGTCCGGATCATCTTTTCTGCACTCTATAATCCACTAATGGACATGCGGCCGATTGCTGAGCTGTAAGAGCATCTTTTCTTCTGCTTGACCAAACGTCCAAAACTGAACTGAATCCTCAAAATAAATGTCAAAAACCCCCACACAACGTGATCAAACCCAGAGTCGTGGCAGCAGCTGTCACATGTCGTGAGTCCGACCAACAACTTCCTGACCGTCTCAATGTAACCTTGATGACGTCATAACTCCAAGGCCAGGGTGTTTTGATGTCACAGCCCCTGACATCGATCTGTTAAGGCTATTAGGGAGCTCTTTAACCTGCCATGACATAGTTAAAGCCTGATAACACCGTCAACTTGGTACTTAACAGATCTTTAGGAGCTTGTGGACTATTTAATAGGAACGAAAATGAAGATCAGAGTTGAGAAGTGTGGGGGTTGTATTGGTGGAAAAGCTCAGGGAGACACTAATTGTACACTAATGAAGGTTAAAGAGTTTGTTTGTTTTTTAGGAATCTGGAAAGCATTGTTGGTGAATGTCATATTTCTGTTGAAGCTGTTCATTACCTTTTTATATGTGAATCCTTCGCAGGAAGCAGCGTGGACTGGGGCTCATCAGAAAAGCTTACAGATGTTGACAAAGTGGCATTTTCGCCTCCCGATAGCGCGTCCTGGCGACCAAAAATGTCCTTCAGCTTGCAGAAAAAAACGAATAAAAAACCGGAAACCCCAGCCCGCTTTTCGTGTTATCACTCGGTGTGTCCGGTCAATGAAGCTTCCTCGGTCAGGAGAGGAGAAGCATTCAGGGCCGTTAGCCTGGCTGTGTCCCGGTGAAGATGTAAGGCTCTCGTTCCCTGGAGGAGGAGGAGGGAAAAAAACCCTCCGTGAAACCTTTCAACGAGTTTGACCACCTTTCTGGAAGCTTCGAATCCAAAAAAAGGGTGATGTATAAATTCCCAGTGTGTCCTCACTCCTCCTGTGAGCGGCAATGAGGCGAATAGACGAGCCGGGGGTTTAATACGCGGTGCTCTGATTCGGCTCGAGCTGAAGAGCCGCTGCCTGTTGGAGGGGGAGGAGCCTGAGGAAACTCTGTCCCCGCCCACCGACGCAACCCGGAAATGAAATCGCACATAACGGTTACGTCCTAAGAATGCAGCGAACGCGCGGCTGCACCGCCCCCTCAAAAAGCGCAGCCAATTACGAAGCTGAATTCCGTAGAGCGCAGCCAATCAAAATGCGTCGGTTTATACATTCGTATTTTCGCTCTTATTCAAGAAACAAACCAAATACATTTTCAACTTTATTAACTCCAGGTGACTGGTGGATTATAACCAGCTTTTGGAGGCTAGTTACATTTACAATTTTCAATACAAATATATATACAGAATTTGGGGGACACCATATTCTGAGGTACTTACAATTGTCTCATTTGCACAACTGTGCAGTTCAGGATTAAGGGCTTTGCTCAAAGTCCCAGCAGTGGCATCTTGGTGGTGGGATTGAACTCATGACCCTCTGGTTAGACTTTGGCACCGAGGGGGTGGAATAAAATTCCCCTAGATGTTCAAGTGACGATTGAAGACCTACCTCTTCCTGAAACACTTGCTTTGTAGAATTCAAGTTATATTTATATTAAGTTCTCTAGTGTAATCTAGTGTACCAGTGTAGATTTATTCATTGCTAGAGACTCAAAGCACTATTGTACGTCTCTATGGATAAGGGCGTCTGCTAAATGCCGCAAATGTAAATGTAAATGGTTAGATGTCTATCATTGTAACCACTGAGCTACCCTTTTCCCAATAATAATCCTGTGGAACTGCTCATGCACATGTACATGCCATTGTACAACGGTAATGCTTTATAATCCCACTAACTTGTCGGTTTTTCCTACAGAAGAGGACAGGTTCCCTTTTTGAGACTGTTTCCTCTCAAGCTTTCTTCCTCATTTTGTCTCAGAGATTTCTTCCTGGAGAAGTTTTTTTCCTAAAGTCAGCATTATCAAGAGAGGAACCAGAAACCAAAAAAAGAAACCTATCAGTTTATGGCATGCGTAGTTAAGCTCTAACTTGAAATCTAGCCCCAGAATTCTGTAAAGCTGCTTTCTGACAATGAAGAAGAATCTTGTAAAAATGTGTGCTATAATTATTCCCAACAGAATTTTAGGCTGGTGGTATTCTAAGTTTGCAACTTAGTGAACCAGTGTTGATTTATTAATTAATAGAGACTTTGATAGAGATATGCACTTTGTATGTCTCTCTGAATAAGGGCATCTGCTAAATGCAATAAATGTAAATAAAATTGCATTTAGTTTATTTAACACATGAATAAGCTTCATGCACTGTAGACCAAACAGTCTTTTTAATTGGCTAGACTTTGAAATGATGATTACATCCATGTTAATATTTTATTAACCATCATGTTCACAGTAGGTAAAACAAAAACTAACCAAAAAACTTAACAACGAATCAATTCAATGTACCAGTGTCAGGTACCGGTATGTATTATCGCTATGAGTTGCTTGATAAGCAGCCAAATTACTGTGTTAGATTAATAACTAGTATTAGTAATTACTTATTACTACTATCAACAGTAATATAACATGTTCTAAATAATATTTAAATGTGGTTCATTCCTTTTTTAATGCCTAAAATGCATATCAAGAAGAACGTTTTGTCTAATAAAGTGGCCATTAAATATAACATACTGTTTATTGTAAAGGATATATCATATGATACATACAACCCTAATTCACAAAAAGTTGTGACACTGTGTAAAATGTAAATAAAAACAGAACTCACATTTTATCCATTCATTCAATCCTTATTTGAAAAACAATTGGGACCAGGACATAAAAAAGGCTGCAAAGTAAATGTCACTTAAAAGGAACAGCTGGAGGAATATTTTGTAATTAATATGTTAATTGGCAACAGGTAAGTAACATGATTGGTCTAAAATAAGTATCTTACAGAGCCAGAGTCTTTCAGGAGTAAAGATGGAAAAGAGAATCACCAATTTGTAAAAAACAAAATAAACTTTCTACAAATTGTGGAACAATTTCACAATAATGTTCCTTAACATAAAGATGTGAAGACTGTGATTATATCATTATATAATATACATTACATTTTTAGAGATATATAGTGAGAGATAGTGTCTCGGTAACAAACATGGTGTTGTCTGGGTCTCATTATCTTTAGGATAGCATAAAAAAAAATAGGTTGATAAGGAAATGACTGATTACAGCTGCTATAACCAGTGATACACAAACCATGTACTTGAGTTAAAGTAGAGATGCACTGGTTAAATTCTTACTCCACTAAAAGTAAAAGTGCCCCCTTGAACTTTCACTTAAGTAAAAGTACACAATTATTTACTTTCTTATATACTTAAGTCACCAAAGTACTATGATTTATTATGGCTATAATGTTCCATTATGATTTTTTTGGCACAAGACTAATAGAAAGATTATTAGAATGATATTAATGAACCAAACACATTAATATCTATTCAAATGATTATGAACCCAAAACCGTCTTTTCAACTACTTTAATAAAATTGTGCAAATAAAGCCACAGGTGTTATGTTAAAGTTAGGATTCCTTTCTCTCAAAACGTTCTGCTCGTTGTTGGACTGACACTAAACTGTATGTTTGTGATAAGGAGATATCACGAAGTGGCAATAAAAACGAGTTCGAAACAAAGCGTGCTCTACCCTGATTGGTGGCTCGCTGCATGCTTGACCGGTTAAGTTTTTATCCACTCATAAATATAAAGGAACAACTGATTTTGCAAAATGTAGTTTTGGAGTAAAAACGTATTTAAAATGTAATAAAATATATTTAAAAGGTAGTTTTTTTAAAGTCTCCCCAAATGGAAATATTACAGTAAAGTACAGATATGTGAAAAACCTGCTTAAGTACAGTAACAAATTTATTGTCCACAACCGGCTATAAAATGTGTTAACAGGAACAAACTCGTTTCCCAAACATTAATTGTAACTATAAACTGATATCGAAAAACCCATTGTGTTCTTTTATCATTAGCAATTTGCTGTGGTGTAAAAGGAATAAAACACTGTTACAAACCTACAATTGACACTACATAGACCCATCACTGATTTTTGTGTTATTAGTTCCATATTTGGTTGTTTTATTTTATATTTGAACAATGTTTTTTTATGTTGGAAGCTGCAGATGTGTTTTATATTTTTGTTGTATGTATGTATATGAGATAATAATAATAAATAAATAATGCTTTGTGGCTGATATCAGACTGTCTAAGTGTGAGTGCATACTCTATGCGCTCACATTGACAGGTGTGACACATAGTGGGATTTTCCTCTGTCAATTTGGTGTTTACTGAATAGCAGCAGGTTTGGGACAATGGCTTGGGGAAATCTGTTATTTACTGCAGTTCAACTTCGTCCCATAAAATATTTATACTTGTTTTGCAAGTGAACTGCAACATGGAACCTTGAGTATCATGTATTTGCAGCATGTACAGCATGCATAGCTGTAACAACACCGTTGTGATGAAATATGAATAAGATGTCAAGTGCATTCTCTTCATTGCTCCAAACAGGACTTGTAAAAGTCTAACAAACAGTGCAGAGCAGCATTTGGAAACTAGTTGGGAACTAAAACTCCAGAACTAAAAGATTCCTTGTGTCTTCAAGAATAAAGTTGTTACATTAACAAATAACTAGTAACAGTTAACATGAACAATTGTAAAAATGTTTTTATCTTGGTTCTATTAGTTACACTTTTATGCAGATTATCAGTAAAAACTTTCTTTCGGCTTTTCCCATTAGGGGGCGCCACAGCGGACCATCCGCATGTTTGATTTGGCACGTTTTTACGCTGGATGCCCTTCCTAACGCAACCCTCCCCATTTATCCGGGCTTGGGACCGGCACTAAGGCTTGTGCAACCCTAATGGCTGGGGTCGGTTCCCTGACCGGAGATCGAACCCGGGCTGCAGCAGTGAGAGCGCCGCATCCTAACCACTAGACTACCAGGGGACCTTTATGCAGATTATCAGTATAAGTATATATTTAGCATCTTGGAGAAACTCATTCACTTCTTCCTGGAGGCTCTTCTCTGTTTCTTCATGTAAAACCACACTGCCTTTGTTATGTCTTTCATAATATTGAATAATAGACACATGCATCTTTGCATTGTTTATATGCAACAAACTAGGTAAATGGCAAAAACACACATTGTGGACAGTGAATGATTGAATATATGCAAGATATGCAAATGGGGGCTTAATGGTTTTGGCTTTTGTGGAGCAGGAAAGGTTGGAGATTTATTCCAGGCGAAAGGAACACTGCAACCATGGCCAACATTTCAGATTTGAATACCATGTAATTCCAACTAGACTGCAGCTAACTTCACCATACAACAACAACAAAACACCCGGAGTATATAACCGATCATATTAGAGCGCAAAGAGTCGCTGGGGTGTTATCAATCACGGAATGGCCTGCCCAGTTACCGCACCTAAATCCTATTGGACTGCTCTGGGATGAACTGAATCACAAGATCACGAAGAAAAATCTAACTGGTGAAGAACACTTTCGGTTTTGATGGCATGAAGTTTTTCAGTCGAATGTTTGGATAAATGAACTGTCAAGATGTCGAAAGCGTGTAAAGCTGTTGTACATGCAAAAGGAAAGATTTTACAAAGTTTAACATCTGTACATTTATACTCTTGTTCGCTCAAAATCAAAATTCATATTATTAAATTGGTTTAACCAGAAATGTCACTGCTAAATAGCAATTAAAAGCCATTTTTTTTTATATTAGCATTTTTATGAATTAACAGCATTGCTTTTTTTCTAATGTGCAAATTAATTAAATTATTTCCACTAATTACACACCACCTTCTAAAATATTTTCAATAAAATACACAAATACATATGCATAAAACACAAATACATATGCATTGTTATTCCAACACCAAGTATGTTGCATTCATTTATTTTTCTTTGCACCATGAAAATGGGAAAACAAGGAAACTGCTTTTGACTACTCTGGAAACCTAATCTGATTTCAAAAACGATTTGATAAAAACAGGATCAACATGTGCAGAAAGAAATGATTGTTAAATTAAACTGCAGCCAAACTGCAATCCTGATGATTGTTCTTTTCATACCAATTTTACTGTCACGTTCTTGCTATTTTTAAACAGCGATGATCCATGTTATTAGTACATCAGGCAATAACCTTTTATTTTCCCCAGTAATTGCTGACAGACATCCAGGTCACTGAGAAATGTATTTTAATATAAGCTTAACATGAATTTAATATTTCTAACAAGAGTTAGAAATACCAAAGCTTTTTGCAATATTTACTGTTTGAAAGCCGAAACTGATTCGACTATCTATCTTTTTAATGAAAAGGGAATGAATGTGATGTACACGGACCTCCTGTAACATATTTGTATTATTTATATTCGCTCTCAATCTTCAGTAAGACTTTTGTTGCCTTTTTGTTTCCTGGGGATATAAATAAGCAGTTGCACATATGCAATGCCTCTTGGTTATCCCTCACTAGGAAAAAGAGACAAATTGTTGTTTTCATAGCAGTTGCACTAAAATAAGGACAGAGTGAGAGAGAGAGAAAAAGAGAGAGAGAGAGAGAGAGAGAGAGAGAGGAGGACTTAGATGTATTATTCCTCTTCTGCACGGACTGCACTGTAAATCCAAATGCTATTATTGTAGGGGAAATAATGGATCTCTGTCTCTCTGCTACTTATTCGCCCCATACAGCAGTGGGTATCATCCTCAGCTCAGGAAAGAGAGATAGAGGGAAAATAAATCGCCTCAGATCTATTTCTACAGGGCTGAGTCTGACCAAACATAATTATTCATTTGGTTCCAGGACAGTGTATGAAATTGAAACATAACTGCCATTACTGTACTTTAGTCCATAATGAGCTAGCCTGTCACAGGGCATAAATCATACTTAAACTTCTAACCATTATACTAACTGTTAAAACAGAGAAATGAGAATATATTACCCATGAATCAGTTTCACTTTGAATGTAGTCTATATTGAGGAAGCATTAAAAACGAAAAAAAAAAAACATCTTCCTTTTTCTTTCTTCTTACTCATGAATTCCACCTAGCGCTATTTAGCGGCTAATTCGTCCTTCTTAGTATTTTGTTCCCACCATATTTAGCATACCAGCTAAACAACATAAACCACTGTGTTGGAGAATAGTTTAAGGCCATAGAAGGTAAAACTGGAAAGTCAGCACACTGTCTGGAATCTGTTAATATTTTTAATTGCAACCTTTAGCATTTTTCCACAGACGATGATGCATAGTGCTGTAAAAGGTAGACCTGCGGTTAATTACCCTGTACCCTCAGTGCAGTAGAACAGTAAGTGCAAGGCTGTAAAACTCATTAAAACTGGTAACCAAGCTGCATCTGCAGGCAGCTTTTAGTGCTTTCAAAACTATTAGATGGGTAAAAACAGGTCATGGTCTTGATGGTTAATTAATCTCATGCTGAAAATAGGAGAATATGCAAAAAACAGAAGAGAAAACATTTTTTTTTTGTGGCATGTTAAATGTGAAAAATATACTTACACAAAATCATTTATTATTTTGTGCAAATTTGCTTTGCTGACCAGAGACATTCACATTTACAACCACACAATCTCTCCTCCAGAGTTTAAGATCTCTCGTGGACAGTTGTCTTTATCTCACCATTTATATTTTTATTATGGTTTATGTCCAGGTACTGAAATGGCCATGATCATGTGGTCATAAGCTTCATTTTGTGGCTATTGATCGTGTTTGGATTTTGGCCATATGTTCTAGATCATTGTGCAACTAGAAGATACCCCAATGATGCAGATGTAGGCATAGGAAGTCAGATTGTCATGTAATATCTATTGGAAATTCTAACAAGGTTTTAGTTTTTGCTCTTTGAATCAAAATAAATGTATACTGAATGCAAAACTTTTTGAATTCTTTAACTGTCTGGTAAAATGCTGTATTTTTTTTAAACAAAGAATGTGGTTCCCGTTAAAGTTCAAGTAGTGTTGCCTGCCAGGTGTTTACTTTTGTGGTTAAATGAAAGCATGGCTTTGGCATACTTGGTTATTTTAGATTAGTAGAATGCTACCTTGCAGAATTTTCTGCCAATCCGTGTCTGTGATGCATTCTCCTCAATGTGTAGGAGAGCACAAAATACACATGGATCAGCTAACTTGTCGGAAATGTTGCTTGTTGTATACATGGTTTAAGGAAGTCGAGACATTTAACTTTATGGAAATTGGTAGACACCCTTTTCTAGAGTACCCTAGAGTGCAAAGTATTCACAATTTTCCCACCAGTTTTCCACCAGTTTTTCCACCACTTGTTATGTTACAGCTTTATTCCAAAATGTATTCAATTCATTATTTTCCTCAAAATTCTACAAGCAATACCCTGTAATGACACCTTGAAAGAAGTGTGTTTGGAATCTTAGCAAATTTATAAAAAAAAAAAAAAAAAAAAAAAAAAAAAAAAATTTAAAAAAAAAAAAAAAAAAAAAAAAAAAAAAAACACGTACATAATTATTTACATCCTCGATACGTTTTTTTTTTTAAGCATCTTTGGCATGAATTGCAGCCTCAAGTCTTTTTATGTTTTTGTAATTTTATGCTAAAACCTGGCACTAATTTTTTGCCAGTTTCTCCCATTCTTCTTTGCATAACCTCTCAAGCTCCATCAGGCTGCATGAGGAGCATCGGTGCACGTCCATTTTCAGATCTTTCCAGAGATGTTCAAATGGGTTCTAGTCTGGTCTCTGGCTTGGCCACTCAAGGACATTCACAGAGTCGTCCCGTGGCCACTCCTTTGTTATCTTGGCTGTGTGTTTTGGGTCGTTGTCTTGTTAAGAGATGAACCATTGCTCCAATCTGAGGTCCAGAGCAGGTTTTTATCAAGGACGTCTCTGTACATTGTTGCATTCATCTGTCCCTTGATTCTGACATCCCCACAGCATGATGCTGCCACCATCATGCTTAACTGTAGGAATTGTATTGGCCAGGTGATGAGTCTGGTTTTCTCTCAACATGACACTTGGCATTCAGGCCAAACAGTTCAATCGTTGTTTCTCATGGTCTGAGAGTCCTTCAGTTGCCTTTTGGTAAACTCCAGGAGGGCTGTCATGTGCCTTTTACTGAGAAGTGGCTTCCGTCTAGCCACTCTACCATACAGGCCTGATTAGTGGAGTTCTGCAGAGATAATTGTTTTCTTCAAGGTTCTCCTCTCTCTACAGAGAAACGCTGGAGCTCTTGCAATGTGACCATCGGGTTCTTGTTCACCTCCGTGACTAAGGCCCTTCTCCACGATCGCTCAGTTTGGCCTGGGGACCAGCTCTATGAAGAGTCCAGTTCATTTATGGATGGATGGAGGCCACTGTGCTCATTGGGACCTTCAATGCTGCAGATATTTTTCTGTACCCTTCACCAGATCCGTGCCTCGATACAATCATGTCTCAGAGGTCTAATTCTTTGGATTTCATGGTTTGGTTTGTGCTCTGACATGCTCTGTTAACTGTGGAACCTCATATAGACAGGTGTGTGCCTTTCCAAATCATGTCCAATCAACTGAATTTACCACAGGTGGACTTCTCAGGGATGATCAGTGAAAACAGGCTGCACCTGAGCTAAAATTTGTGTAATAGCAAAGGCTGTGAATACTTATGTACATTTGATTTAAAAATTTTAATTTTTTTCAATAAATTTGCAAAGATTTCAAACTTATTTCACGTTATCATTATGGGGTATTGTTTGTAGAATTTTGAGGGAAATAATCAATTAAATCCATTTCGGAATAAAGCTGTAACATAACAAACGGTGAAAAAAGTGCTGTGAAAACTTTCCAGATGAACTGTACAATGATCTCATTTATACAACTGAGCAGAGGAGGAGGAAGGTCCTTGCTCAAGGGCCCACCAGTGACACCTTAGTGGTGCTGAAATCCAAAGTACTTTACTACTGAGCTACCATTTCTAGTCTGGAGCCAATAAGAGGTAGAGGGGAACCTTGGACAAGGTGCCAATCATGCCAGCACACAACCACACATACTCAAACTTACACACACACTAGGCAGTTTGGAAATACTTATCAGGATACAACACATGTCTTTAGGATTTGGGGAAGGAAACCCCCAAAGCATCTGGAGAACATTTAATCTCTTCACACTCAGGATGGAGGCAAGATTTATTTACTCATTGTAAGGATAAGATATGGTCAGTATTTATTAGAAAAAAAATACTATTTGTCCACTGTCCTCTTGCCTTGTTCTTTTGCTCAGCCTCGCATCCCTGTTCTTGGTTGACAGATATAGAACTTTCCAACTCTTGAAGCACATCTAATGTTCCTATGGTTTTCACATTCTTAGATGCTTTTCTGCTCACCACAGTTGTAAAGACGTTCCTGTAGCCTTCCCATCAGCACACTCCATCTTTCTGACTTCTCTCATAAAAACATTTTTTTGGTTTTGTTTTTCATACAATCTGTGTATAGTATTGAGTCAGCAGATTCTGATAAACACAATCCAACCTATCTGGATGCAACATTCATGGCATGTGATTTCTCATTCAGTTTATATGGACCTTTCTCAAATTCCATGTCAAAGAAAATTTGGCACAAGAAAACAGTGTTAGTGCTGAAATGCTCGTTGTATTTCTCATAGCAAATATGTATGTATTTGTAGGTTTTACATGATGTATTAGATTTTTTATCAAGCTATAGAGTTGTATTGTTAATAAAAAGTGCATTAAAGTGTTAGATTGGATTTATGATGTTATTTAAGCAGCAGATTGGTGAAGTAAAACAACCTTTGGCAGATATTTGGAATATAAAAATGGAAAGGAACGTTTCTGGGAGAAGAAAAATGCGCCATTTATATTTGTGCTGAGTCAATTTCACTGACTCACTAAAAAGAGCCAGGATTCTCATCACTACTGGAAACTGCCAGCAAAGCAGTTGGATGTAACCTAAATATGCAACTGGACAGAAAAGATCATGAACCGGGACAAGGCCTGTCATTGTTAAGCATTTTTTATTTATTTTTTTGCTACTGCTGACACGTCTACATTGAAATGACTTAAAATAACAATGATAATATTATACTAAATATACATTAGATTTCCCAAGACATCCTGTAAGCTATAACAAGTAGAGAAGGTTCACATAATAACACAAAGGATAAGCTGCGTGATTATAAAAAATAAAGGTATAATGTTTTGTACTGTGATGCCTGAATGACATGATAAACACAGGCTGAAGCACTATATCAACAGTAAGCCACAAACCGATCATCACATGCACTGCCAGATATAACGGACATTTAAAATATGGTATGCATGTGGTCTAAAATGTATATTATGTAACCCTGTAACCCTGCAGCAATTTTACCCTGGGAGAAGATCAGGTTTATCCGTATGCTGTAAGACGTCCAAATTATGGCACTAACCTCGGCATGTTTGACCTTGCTTTTCCATTCCACTTTCATATTTTCTGATTGATAGGAATAACATGCTTTTCCATTTTTTTCCCAAATGGTGATTGCTATTTGGAACCACTCAAAGCATATTTGTTTTTATTGTAAATACATATAATGAATGTGCAAACGTAGTAAGATGTTGATAACAAGCCAACAAGTTTGAATTGTAGTTTAGCAGCCATTCCTTATAGTCAGACAGCATTTACATTCTCATGCTGGTGATTCTTTCAGATTAAAGCTTTATCCGCAATTCAGCTTATAAATGTAATGAAATTTCCAGTCAAGTGAAGTGGCTTTTATTATCAGTTCAGCCATATGGGGGTGTTACAACACAGAGTGAAATGGACCAAGGTGCTGCATGAAATTAAGCATAAATTAACAAAACACAAAACTAACTATGACACTATGTGTGCAGCATCATTCATTGCAACCAAACACAACACACTGAAACATTAAAGATGGAGACAATACAGATCTGAACCAGTGTAGTGAATGTGTGTAAGTGTGTGTAAATAAATTGTCCATATAATAATAAAACTATGCATGTAAACATTGTGTCACGCAAAGATCAAGAGTCGGAAAACGGAATCAAGTCAATGAGGCTTTATTTGACATAGTACACGAAGCAGGAGCTTCCAGGGAAGCAAACACCGGAACACTGGCAGGGTACAGCACATAGGAAGTCCAGGGATGATCTGTAGTGCAAACTGTAGCTCAGAGAGTAAGAGCGGGAAGGGGGGGGCTTATAAAGGGGAGTGTAGATTGGAAAAAGGTGTGGGTGATTTGCAGGAAGGAGAGGCTGAGCGAGTGTGCTGAGTGAGGGAGGGAGACTTGGCTGGTGGTTCTCTGACACATTGGTGGTTTAGCAGAAGTTTCAATGAAGATATTCTTCAGTCTAGACTCTAGACTCTTTGTATTGAAGAGTCAAATGGTTTTTGGAAAGTTACAGAGCAACATATATTACTTTACAAAAAGCTTTCAACAAAAACAAAATCAATTGTACCATCAATTGTACCTTAGTGTCATTAAATGGATATTTTTCTCAGTCTTTAACAGCCTTTAGTTGTATTTTTCCAAATAGATGTGATATAAGTTCCATTACAGAACCCCTGTGAGTCAAACTGTCCCTGAAGTTAGATAAAAATAGGATTCACATCAGATCACACATCAGATTGATCTTAATGGCAGGTGTGAACATGGCCTTTGTGTTCTCAAAGCGTCATGGTGGGTTTCCTCTGGGTTCTTTGGTTTCTTCCTATTAGACAGAAAACTTTTGTTTGGGTTGTATTGGCAGTACAAAGGTATAAATAGTGCATGGTGATGAATTACTGTCCCCCAGAGGAGGGACACGGGGTACATCGGTAGGCAAATGCTAAGGATGGAGCCACCAGGAATGAGGAAAAAAGGAAGGTCAAGGAGGAGGTTTATAGATGTGGTGAAGGAAGACATGCAGGAAGTTGGTTTAAAAGAGGCAAATGTACAGGACAGATTAGTATAGATGGATGATCCCCCTATACCAGGGGTGTCAAACTCAGGTAATTATATTTGGCCCGCGAGATCATATTAAGTGTGTATTAGAGCTGGCCCGCCAGTATATAACGCATACACCGCTAATACTACAATACTACTAAGAAGAGATGCAGGTATCTGATTTCAACCAATCAGAGTCAATCAGAGTGTAGCTACTGAGCTTGAATGAATGATGTCTTTATGCACGTTTTCTACTCCAAGGCATGGACTGTTAATAACTAAAAGATTGTTTTTTTAATTGAAGGAAATTATTTTTATTTTTGGTGTTTTTTTGTTGTTGCCCTGTGAAAAAAAAGATTTACATTACAGGTAGTCGTCGACTTACGATGACGATTGGGACCGACAAATCAGTCGCACCACGTAACATTTGGTCGTAAGTAGAGTAGGCGATATGTACAGTACTGTGAAATGATGCCGGAAGCTGTTACGCACTGTCGTACACCACGGCTAGCGATTGTGGTCGTAATGGTCGAATAGTCGTAAGTTGACGACTACCTGTATAAAGAAATTAGAAAGTCTGGACAGAGAGAGAGAGAGAGAGAGAGAGAGAGAGAGAGAGAGAGAGAGAGA